>CM038679.1:460539176-460762855 GCA_021605205.1 Aegilops longissima | reverse complement strand
AGAAACAGCCCAAGCGCCGGCGTCGTGGCGCGCTCTAAATCCGCCACAGCAAAAACGGTGATTCCGCACGGAGATAATAACACCGGACGGTGCGAAGACAACCCCTCCAGCAGGATTCAGCACAGAGGAGGGAGAAGCAAGCCCTCATGATAGAGCGGCGGGCATGGGGATGTGGAGGGCGATAATTATATGCCTCCCTCCGAAGATGAGGCAAGCCTCGGCGACGGCAATTTGTCGTGCCCGAGGATCCCGCCAACAGGAGCGTTTCAAGCGCAGGCTTATGGCCACGGCAAGCAACCTCAAGAAAAGCAGCAGCAGCTTAGAGCTGACCAAGACTTGCTAGGCAGCGGATGGATGAAGTCCTTTCACCAAGAGTATGAACTCGAGCGCCCTCAAGAGACACCCAAAGCGTAGGCTGCTACCCCAATTAGAGGAGGAAGCACCCAAACCTACATCACCAGCGCATGATGCGGCCGACCGGCCACCCCGTGGCCGCGACAGAGAGGCCTTTAGGTCCTCCATTCAAGCTGCACCCCGGAGTCGCTCGAAAAGTACCAAGGCACAGGGAAACACGCCAGACCTGCGAGACATATTGGAGGACAAGGCAAAGCAAACAAGATTGATCTACGGATCGCGTGGGCGCGCCACGACATGTGATGATAACCGTCACGCCGGATACAACAATTCCGGCCGGGCCGAACACAGTAGACAAAGCTCATTTGAGCTGCGTCGTGATATAGCTCAATACTGAGGCGCCGCACACCCACTATGCTTCACGCATTTAAGTGATGGATCATCAAATCCCCGAGGGTTTCAAACACGTAAACATCGAATCATACGATGGCACAACACATCCTGCGGTTTGGATCGAGGACTACCTCCTCCATATCTACACGCCATCAAATACCTCCCACTCAAGCTTAAAGGACCAGCTCGGCATTGGCTTAACAGCCTGCCAACAGAATCAATTGGTTGTTGGGAGGACACGAAGCCGCATTCCTTGATAACTTCCAGGGCACATATGTGCGACCACCAGACGCCGATGACCTCAGCCACATAATTCAGCAGCGGAAGAATCAGCCGGACAATTCGGACACGGTTCCTAACCAAGAAAAATCAAATCGTTGATCGTCCGGATCAGAGGCCCTTGCAGCCTTCAAACATAACATCCGCGACAAGTGGCTTGCCCGGCACCTAGGACAGGAAAAGCGAAATCCATGGCAGCCCTCACAACACTCATGACCCGCTTTTGCGCGGAGAGGACAGCTGGCTAGCTCAGTAGCAACAACTTGACCAAAAACCCGGTAGTTCGGATACCAAGGACAGTAATGGCAGGTCGCGTCGCAACAAGCACAAGCGCCGCGTGCTGGCGATAATGCTGAAGATACTGACGGTCAATGCCGATTCACAGGCTCTAAACCCGGTCAGCGGAAAAAGCCGTTCAATAGAAATACTCAGGGCCCGTCCAATCTGAACCGAATACTCGATCGCTCGTGCCAAATATATGGCTCCCCTGAAAAACCAGCCAACCACACCAACAGGGATTGTTGGGTCTTCAAACAGGCAGGCAAGTTAAATGCCGAACTCAATGACAAGGGGCTGCATAGCGATGACGAGGAGGAGCCCCAGCCGCCGAAAAATAGAGGACAAAGGGCTTCCCCCACAAGTGCGGATGGTGAACATGATATCGCAACCCACATACCCAAAAGGGAGCGGAAGCGTGCACTAAAGGGCGTATATGCGATGGAGCCAGTCGCCCCGAAGTTCAACCCATGGTCCTCCTGCCCGATCACCTTTGATCGAAGGGACCACCCCACTAGCATCCGCCACGGCGGATTCGCAGCATTGGTTCTTGACCCAATCATCGACGGATTCCACCTCACTAGAGTCCTGATGGACGGCAGTAGCAGCCTGAACCTGCTCTATCAGGATACAGTGCGCAAAATGGGCATAGGCCCCTCAAGGATTAAACCCACAAAGACGACCTTTAAAGGCGTCATACCAGGTGTAGAGGCCAATTGTATAGGCTCATTTACACTCGAAGTGGTCTTCGGATCCCCGGATAACTTCCAAAGCGAAGAGTTAATCTTCGACATAGTCCCGTTCCGCAGCGGCTATCACACACTTCTTGGACGAACCGCATTTGCAAAGTTTAATGCGGTGCCGCACTACGTGTACCTCAAGCTCAAGATGCCAGACCCTCTAGGAGTAATCACGGTCAATGGAAACACCGAACGCTCTCTCCGAACGGAGGAGCACACGGCGGCCCTCACGGCGGAGGTGCAAAGCAGCCTCTCACAGCAATTCTCGAGTCCGGCTATTAAACGTCTGGACACCGTCAAGCGCGCCTAGAGTAACCTACAACAAGACCTCCTGGCATGATCCGAGCATGCGTAGCAATCCGGCCCCAACCCCAGCCCTCGCGAAATTGCGAAGCCAGTACTACGCGTACATAACTACGCTCTGGAGATACCATGGGCATAAGGAGAGGGCACGACCACGCATGCCAATGCGGCTCAACCGCACTGGGGCTCTGATTGTGTCATTCTTTTCTTTCTTCTCTTCTCTTACTTTCAGGACTCCGTTTTCCGGAAGCCTGTCCGGCTCTAGAATTGCGAACTCACGATGCAACAGCCGAGGAAGCGAAAACTCGTCAGTGTCCGGTGGTCTCTACTACGAGCATTATACTTGTTTTACATACCATCCGCAGCTTACCCTGGAGAGGACATGTTAAATAGTCCCATCCCTTGCTTATCACACTATTTCTATCGTTCGCTTTCATTGCAGTACCTTTTGAATAAACAATACATAGCTTTTGCCTATTATTGCACTCCTTTCTTTATCTATATATATGTTCATTCATGACATGTTGCACCCATACACTTTAGTACGGCCAATACACCAGGGCTTAAGTACCCCAAAAATATGGTGTGATAAGTCCTAACACTTTCACAAGTCACGGCACCCGAACTTATAGCATTATATGCATCGCTCCGAATCATGTCTTGGGTCAATAGTTGGGTTTGCCTGCTCCCATGTTTTGGTACCTTACGTTCCGTTATATCGGCTAAGGTAGCGCTGGGAGAACCACTGCGATTGTGCCCGGTTGAGCTGGGTTGAGCACCTCGGTGGAGAAAGCTAAAACTGACCGTCATGATAGGGCGAGAGCGATCGCTGTTCGAGAGGTTTTTGGGTCCCTAAAGACTTATGCCGCTTAGAGCGAGGAGTCGGCATTGTCCGCCAAGGCGTGGATAAGCGCCCAAACTCGGTCTTCGAATACTAGGGGCTTCGCTGAAATTTAAAATTATAGAATTCTATGGCTAAGTGAGAGTGTTCAAGCACTATAGTCCGGTTGCCTTGTTCATTGCGTTGGCGCCTCCTCGAAGGACCCAAGAATGGGAACAAGAGCGCTCAAGTTTATCGAACACCCCAAAGACGTGGCATGGGGGCTGAAATAACGACTTGCCATCTCTCAAATTTGATAAGCGGCCGCATGTAAGGTAATATTTTAAATTCTGGCGTTGCTTAGCGCATATGAACAAGTTTTCAGCGTACAGGATAACAAATGCGAGTCTATTCAAAAATTACATCTTTGGAGCATTCACCCGCTATAAGGCGGGCACCCTTCAGGACGCCCTCATAGTACATTTCGGGCTTGCGATGCTCCTTGCCCTTCGGTGGCCCGTCCGTCACAAGCTTCTCAGCATCCAGCTTGCCCCAGTGCACTTTAGCACGGGCAAGGGCCCGACGGGCACCTTCAATGCAGACGGAGCCCTTGATGACTTCAATCCATGGACAGGCATCCACCAGCCGCTGCACTAGCCCAAAGTAGCTCCTAGGCATGGTTTCCTTAGGCCACAGCCGAATTATGAGGCCCTTCATGGCCTGTTCGGCGACCTTGTTGAGCTCGACCAGCTGCTTCAGCTGGTCGCCTCAGGGGCACCGGATGTCCGGCCTCAGCATACTGAGACCAGAACACCTTTTCCGTCGAGCTCCCCTCCTCGGCGTGGTAGAACGCGGCAGCATCAGACACACTATGGGGCAGATCTGCGAATGCTCCTGGAGAGTTCCGGATTCGGGTAAGTAATAGATAATTCACGTTCACATGCTTGCTTTGCATAAAGAATGCCTTACCCGCCGCTATCTTCTTTAATGATTCAATTTCCTGGAGGGCTTTTTGGGCTTAGGCCTTAGCGGCTTTGGCACTCTCAAGAGCCGAGGTGAGCTCGGACTCTCGAGTCTTCGAGTCACGCTCCAAACTCTCGTGTTTTTCCACGAGAGCCTGGAGCTCTTGCCGCACCTCCGCCACCCGCGCCTCCTGCTTCTCTCGCTTGGTGTGCTCCGCAGCCGCTTTGCTTTCGGTCGTAGAAACCGCTTCCTTCAGGGTCGCCAACTCGTTCGTGGCCCCTACAATACCCACGTTAGTATTGTCATTTTTTGCAACCAAATCCTTTCTATAAGGTATTACTTACCTTCCTTGTCCTCGAGCTGCTTCTTGGCAAGGCCGAGTTCGTTCTCGGACCGCTCGAGGCTCTGCTTCAATGCATTGACCTCCGCAGTCAGTGCGGCAGAGGTCAGCAGCAAAGCCTGAATTCCCATATTGACATACTTATGTTACACTCCTGCGTATATCTTTTTAGATCCTCTGTCCAGTTTTTCTTTCCGAACACCGAACTAAGCATCAGGGGCTACTGTCTATGCGTAATATTTTTACATATTCTAAACTTACCTCAAAGCCTGTTAGAAGGCTGGTATAGGCTTCAGTCAGCCCGCTCTTGGCGGACTGAAGTTTCTGGATCACCACACTCATAACAGTGCGGTGCTCCTCGTCGATGGAGGCGCTGTTAAGCGCCTCCAACAAGCTATCCGGTGCCTCCGGATGGACGGAGGTCACCGGCATTGCAGTCTTGCCTTTCTTACGAAGGGGCCACTTGCCGGACTTCGGAACCACTGAAGGTTCCTGTACGGAGTCCGGCACAGGGCCGGACTTAGAGCCCTCTGGGATCTCACCCCCTTTGCGCCCAGAGTCCGGAAGGTCGCCTTGCGGCGCCTCCAGGACCACCTCCTCCTGGCTGGGCCCCTTTTGGGACTCCACCGCGGTGTCGTCCGCATCACGAGGAGAGGAGGCGCTCGGAAGTGAAGTGCTATTCACATCCGACGAATCCAGGGAGCCGCTCGACGAAGCGGCGAGCTCGTCCTTGGGCGGGCTACATGGTTATATTCGGCGTTAGAAGACACTACGCGACAAATAAAAAGTCATGAGATATTCCGGAGTCCGGACACTTACGATCTCGCCGAGGCTTGGCCTTGGTGGCCCTCCTCCTCGTCGTTGTCGGCGTTGGTGGAGAAGTCGAGAGGAAGGGTCCTTCCTTTCTTGGACCTCCGGCCTCCCGGTCGGGCGGCCTTCCTTTTCTTCTCTCCCCGGGAGAGGCTTCTTCCTCCTCCCGTCTGAGGGAGGATTCCGCCTAGAGTCGTCGGCGATGAGTCCGACAACACCTGGCGTCGGCGCTCCTTGAGTCCCGTGGCCTTCTTCTTGGCCTTCTTCTCGGCACCACGTGAGGTGCGAGCCAGCAGCTCCCGTCAGCGGGCGTCCGCTCGATCTTCGGCAAGGGCGGATAGTTAACCTGCCGGGCGTGTTCGCCAGTCTGTCAAAGGTAAGGGAGTTTAGATCCCACATAGAGTCAAACTATGAAAAACAAGAGTCCCGTAAAGGCCAAAATAACTTACCTCGGTAGCTTGGCGCTGCGAGCTGAATCCGCGATCTTGATGGCGGATGTAGAACCTCGGCGCCTATGAACAGCACCTTCCGGGCATCTTAAATGCGTAGTGTCGAAGAGCCTTTTCAAGTTGGTGCTGTGCTGGATCAAACTCCACAATTTGAAGGCCCGTTGTTGGCATGGGAGGATCCGGTGGATGAGCATAACCTGGACTATATTGACAAGCCCGAGATTCTTGACCACCAGGGTTGAGCGCGGGTTTGGAGTCGGACAGCTCTTCGATTCGCCCCACGTCGAGGCCGTCTCTTTCCATGATGTGAGCCGTGTGGGGAAGCGGATCGAATCCGGGGCCGCCGCCCATTGAGAGTCGCGCGGCTCGGTGATGTAGAACCACCCCGATTGCCACCCCTTTATGGTCTCCACAAAGGAGCCCTCAAGCCATAGGAATTTGGCCATCTTGCCAACCATGGCACCTCCGGACTCCGCTTGGCGGCCGCCCACTACCTTCGGTTTGACATTGTAGGTCTAGGCCGTAGTAGAACATGAGCCCTCGGACAAATGGGTGAAGTGGAAAACCTAGTCTGCAGAGAAAGTGGGTGAGGAACACCACCCTCTCATGGGGCCTGGGGGTGGGAATGAGCTGCCCCTCGTAGGGGAGCCGGTCTGTGATGTCATTGGACAAGTATCCGACCTTCCGCAGCTTTTGACTTGTCCTCCATGGCGGAGGAGACCATCCACTTTCCTCCCGCTCCGGACATGGCTGGAGAAGGTTGAGGAGGGATGTCGCGGACTTAGGCGCTGGAGCTCGAGTCTTGTGAAATGGATGAGCAAAGGAGGAAGAAGGCGTGGGTAAAAGGTGGATCCTTATCCCTTATATGGGCGGACGAAACTATCGTCCCCGCCACTGGTAAAACTCGCTTATCTCCCAAGCGCCGTAATCAATGGCGCGGTTGGGTTACTACGTCCGTATTGATGAGAATCCTGGATTAAGGGGGCGCGATCTCCGCTTTGATAAGACGTGCCAAGGAAACCGCCTCGCTAAATGCGTTGAGGTGGAACAGTAAAACGATTCGTATAAAGGCTGGCCGTGGTGTGATGTCACGCGCGAATCGTCAGCAGATCTGTGCAAAATTATTCTCTCTACGGTGGTATGTGGAACTTGTTTTGCGAGCGGACACGATCCTTGTGTTCAAAATCTTCCATGAAGTATTGGAGGAGGAACCCGCCTTGCAATGCGAAGACAAAATGCGCCCGGATTCATCGTCATTGAAGCCTGGTTCAGGGGACTCTTGAGGAGTCTGGATTAGGGGTGTCCGGATAGCCGAACTATCACCGTTGGCCGGACTCCTGGACTATGAAGATACAAGATTGAAGACTTCATCCCGTGTCCGGATGGGACTTTCCTTGGCGTGGAAGGCAAGCTTGGCGATACAGATATGTAGATCTCCTACCATTGTAACCGACTCTGTGTAACCCTAACCCTATCCGGTGTCTATATAAACCGGAGGGTTTTAGTCCGTAGGACGAACAACAATCATACCATAGGGTAGCTTCTAGGGTTTAGCCTCTCTGATCTCGTGGTAGATCCACTCTTGTACTACCCATATCAATATTAATCAAGCGGGAGTAGGGTTTTACCTCCATCGAGAGGGCCCGAACCTGGGTAAAAACATCGTGTCCCTTGTCTCCTGTTACCATCCGCCTAGACGCACAGTTCGGGACCCCCTACCCGAGATCCGCCGGTTTTGACACCGACAATCACCTTTTCCGCCAACCTCACGGATGCTTAAACCCGGTTGAAAACCTCACCGCCAATCGCGAAGCTAGCCACCAGAACATAGATTTCGGGGTATGCCCTCGGCGACTTCTGAGAAGCCCACTGAGCCCGATGCCTCGACCTCGGGTTCAGTAGACGTAAAGGAAACCAATGCAGCCCAGGATCTGGCCCTAAATCATGATCCCATGAAATATCCGAAGAATGTCCCGCCGAACACTCAAGAGGCATGCCCCCGGCGGGAACCGCTTCAGTAGACGACCTTTTGGATCAATTCCTGGCTATGGGAATCTCCATCAGCAGGCTTGCGACCTACGACCAGATCGGGCTTAAACCGGACAACAGAGAGATCCATACCCGCCTATCACTCACCTCGTCGCTACCGTCGAAGAGGGGGCGGAGGGATCGCGATCTCCAAAGCTTATGATAGTATACACCCGGGTCTCTAGCCCGGATACGAACACCCGTCAAGGTAAGAGTCCAAACTCAGCCTGCGATATAGGATCCGACCCCGAGCCGGCTCAACCACATGAGGATATTCACCCGGACACCACGCTATCAAGTCTGGATACGGCCCGGACGCGGCTCGCTGCTACCGGTGCCACACACTCAAAAAAGATAGATGCAAGCAAAAAGTTCCCACCCACCTCCCACGCTAAATATTGTCCGGGCGCTGCAAGTCCGGACATATGGGACCTGATGTTCGTCAAGCAGCAGCCCGGAGAAACGGTCCATCATTATTGGGCCATATTTATCCTAGTAAAAAATGAGATAATCGACTGCCAGACGAAGAAATAATTGAAGCCTTCTGCGCAATTGCCGGGACGAAGGGATCCTAAATGTCCTTGCCCGCCATCGCGTGCAAAATTTTGCCGAACTATCGGACATGGTGTACAAATATTGCACCATGAAAAGCACCTGGAGGCTACAGCAGATGCACAGGGAGTCAATCCTCGGCCCGAGGCCTAGCAAGGCCCAAGGAAAACGGGCGCATGGGTTAGTTTCGCCCTAACACAATCCCGTCCAAAAGGGAAATAAACCCAGAATGGTTCTGGATGAATTGGTCATACACTCGGCCCTACTTAACGCAAATCTGAATCAGATGCTTCGAGCTTGCTGGGTGGTAAGGCAGGTGGCCAAAAGTGGTGAAAACATCCTCAGCCACACGCCCCTCGATAGGCAATCAACAACGTCACCTCACGACGACATCTTGATAGTCTATTAGACTTTCTCTTCCAACAATCAAAGGAAAAAGCTCTTCGAGAGCTCGGCCAAGTCTACCGGGTGACGGCCACACAGCCATGGGCGGACGCTCCTATCACCTTCGATAAGAAGGACGAGCCAATATCCCGCCCCGCTCACATGCCCGCAGCGCTAGTCCTCGACCCCATAATCGGCGGCTTCAGGTTAACCAAAGTACTAATGGATGGGGGTAGGGGCCTAAATCTCATCTGTGAAGACACGCTAGACAAAATGCAGCTCAATAGGTCCCGCATCTAGCACAGTCATACCACATTCCGAGGAATCTTACCCAGCAAGGAGGCGCGTTGCCTTGGATAAATAACCTTGGACGTAGTATTCGGTACTCCCGATAACTACAAATCCAAACCCTTGTTATTTCATGTCGTGCCTTTCCGCAGTGGATACCACGCCCGCTTGGGACATGAGACATTTGCACGATTTCAAGTTGTACCGCACTATGGATACATGACGCTCAAAATGCCGGGGCCTAATGGCGTGATCTCGCTCGCTAGCGATCCGAACACAACCCTCCGAGTGGAAAATAAGACCTCATCGCTTGCCCTTGAGGCACTATCCGAAGCTCTAGCAGTCAAAGAGTTAACAATGCTCTGCACTACAATAAACAGGGATGACGTGGTCCTCAGTAAAAGGCCAAAATCCACGGCATTTAAACCAGCTGACGAGGTAGTAAAATTCCAAGTACACCCGACAGACCCGAACAAAATGGCGTCCATCGGAGGACAGCCGGATCCTGCGGTTGATGAAGCGATGCGCGTGTTTTTACACGAAAATTGGGCATATTCGTCTGGCACCCTTCCGATATGACAGGCATCCCACGGAGGCTAGCGGAGCTCAGCCTGAATATCATCAAAGGCTTCAAGCCAGGCAAACATACACTACACCGATTCTTCGAACCCAAACGACAAGCATTGGGTGAGGAGCTGGCAAAACTACTGGAGGCTGGATTCATCCGTGAAATAAAGCATCCGGAGTGGCTGGCAAATCTGGTCATGGTCCCCAAAAAGGACAAGTCACGGTGGCTTTGCATCGACTTCAAGGACCTAAACAAGGCCTGCCCCAAGGGTCCCATCCCTCCACCTCGCATGGACCAAATCATCGACGCCACTGTTGGACATGATTCGCTATGCTTCCTCGAAGCATACTCCAGATATCATCAAATAAAGAAGAAAGAGTCTGACCAAGCAGCAACCGCGTTCATCACCCCCTATGGGCCATTCTGCTTCAACACGACGCCTTTCGGGTTCCAGAACGCAGGAGCCACATACCGACGCATGATTCAAACGTACCTGGAAAACCAAATTGGCAAAATGGTCGAAGCATACATGGACGATGTGCTCATTAAAACCAAGAAAGCCGACCAGCTCGTGGACGATCTCCGCTCGATCTTCAAAAACTTACGGACCTACGACATCTGGCTCAATCCGGATAAATGCAAGTTCAGAGTCCCCGCCGACAAATTGCTCGGTTTCATCGTCTCCCATCAAGGAATAGAGGCCAATCCGGCAAAAATCAGGGCCATGTCTCAGCTTGCAGTACCGATTGAGCTCAAACACAAGCAGAAGCTGGCAGGTTGCATGGCAGCCCTAAGTCGTTTCATCTCCCGCCTCAGCGAGAAGCCACTGCCTTTCTACAGGCTACTTAAGAAAACAAAAAACTTCGAGTGGACCGGCGAGGCAACCGCTGCACTAGAAGAAATCCGAACACTCCTGGCAAGCAACCCCATCCTAGCCGCACCAGGTGTTGGCGAACCTATGTTGCTATACATCTCAGCCACCAACCAGGTGGTGAGTCCGGCGCTCGTCGTAGAACGGTAATCAGGGGGACACAAGTTCCAGGTCCAGAAGCCAATCTACTATGTGTCAGAGGTCCTCACACCATGCAAGTCCTGATATCCTCACTATCAAAAGATAGCATGCACGTTCTTTATGGCATCCCAAAAACTGTGACACTACTTTCAAGCATTTTCGGTGACAATAGTATCCGAGGTACCCCTCAACGACATAATCAACAACAGGGATGCCACGGGCCGCTTTGCAAAATGGGCCACAAAACTCCTTCGCTTCAAGATCGTATACAAGCCACGCCGAGCTATTAAATCTCACGTGTCGGCTGATTTTTTTATCCGAATGGACAGAATCCGAACTCCCCAAGGAATATAGTACATATACACACTGGACAATGTACTTTGACGGCTCTAAAATGTTGGCCGGATTGGGGGTGGGGTAATCCTAATATCCCCCACAGGTGATAGCATCCGGTATGTCTTACAAATCATTTACACGGACTCCAGTAATGCAGCCGAATACGAGGCATTGTTGCCCGGTCTTCGGATGGCAACATCGATGGGGGTTCGGCAGCTAGAGGTGCCAGGAGATTCGAACCTCGCCATCTCATAGGTCAATGGCGAATTCGATGCCAAAGACCCAAAAATGGCGGCATATAGAAACGCTGTCCTCAGGATATCAGCCTGATTCGAGGGTCTAGAATTCCATCATGTCTCTAGAGACAGTAACCAAGCAATGGATGTTCTTGCCCGCATGGGTGCCAAGCGAGACCCAATACCTAAAAATACCTTTGTAGAAAGGCTATTCAAGCCATCCGTAGTATGGCAGGACGGGGACAACGGCACCTCAATAAACGAGCCCGCCAAAATCGCCCCACTAGAAACCGAACCAGATGATTATATCATTAGAGGCTCCGCACTTGAGGAAACACCTTCGGGCCACGAGATCATGGCCATAATCGCCCCTTGGACCGAACTACTGCTCGCCTACCTCTTGCGACAGGAGCTCCCTGACGATCAGATGGAGGCGCGATGCATAGTCCGGTGCTCTAAAGCATACAAGGTCCATGAGGGTGAGCTCTATAAACAGAGCACTACGGGGGTCCTTCAGAGGTGCATCCACAAAGAGGAGGGGCGGCGCCTCCTCACCGAGATACATGTCATCATGGGTGGCCACCATGCAGCAGCTCGGGCCCTCGTCATCAAAGCATTCTGAGCAGGTTTCTTCTGGCCCACAGCCCGCGAATACACACGCACCCTGGTCCAACCACTACAAAAAAAGACACATCCGTGACATTTTGGGCCGAACGGAATTTTTTTCTGTCATACATATGACACTTCTATGACGATAATTGTGACAAAACCCGGTATCATCATAGATGTGGTGGGCTCCTACTTCTATGACAAAAATCATGATAGAAAATGGGCTTTTTCGTCCCGGCGTGCGAGACGCAGCTTGCATGACATTCTTTGGGCCGTCCATGACGGAAAAACCATGGTAGAAGCGCGGCGAGGAAAATTTCGAGGAGTTCCCGGTTACGGTGGGAGGTCGGGGCGGAAGCGTCGCTGCTTTCTCTCGTACGCGTCTGCTGCAGTGTGTGTGCGGCGTTGTCTCTAACGAACCCGAAGCGAGGCGTTGGACTCTAATCAACCCGAGCTATTGCCTTTGTAGGCTACGCGTTCTCGAACCCGGCGATCGATCGATGGTCGTTAATCTGGACCCGATCGGCGATTCGCCGCTCTCGCTGCTAAGCGAAGCCGATCGATGCTGCCTCTGGGATGAGCGGTGGCGTTGCGGGGGTTTGGATGAGCGATGGCGGTGGCGTTGCCTCGGATGAACAAGACCCGTGGTGTGGTGGAGGGCTGGATTAACGATGAGCGGTGGAGGGTGCCCATGGAGGGTGGTTGAACAGGACCCGTGGTGTGGAGGGCTGGATGAGCGAGAGCGGTGGAGTAGCGGCGGTGGAGGCTGGATGAGCAGGAACCCGTGGAGGCTGGAGGAGGTCGACGGTAGCCCGTGGAGGCTGGAGGAGGTCGACGGTGGAGATGAACAGTATCTCGTGGAGTCCCGTTTTGCGGTACGCCACACCGCTCCTGACGAACAGGACCCCCGTTTCGATCGTAGGAGGTCCGTTTAGTCCGTTTTGCAGTACGCCACACCCCTCCCGATCAACATGACCCCCGTTTCGACCGTAGGAGGTCCGTTTCATCCGTTTTGCGGTATGCCGCACCCCTCCCGATCAACAGGACCCCCGTTTCGACCATAGGAGGTCCATTTCCTCCATTTTGCGGTACGCCACACCCCCTCCCAATCAACAAGACCCCGTTTCGAACATAGGAGGTCCGTTTCCTCCGTTCTGCGGTACGCTAGGCCTCGTTTCCATCGCCTATTCCGTCCAAGCCCTCCCGATGAACACGACGCATTCAGTTGCCTCCCCATGAACATGATGACGATGCTGTTTCTCCATTCCAACCACCCAGGTACATGAGCCCTGGCCGTACGTATGCGCGAGTAGGCGTTCGAGACCCCGCCCGTATGTACACATATGTGGCCGTATTTTCTTTCTTGCACCACAGCATATGCACGGACGTGTACATGCTACGTCGCGCGCCTCTACTACGACATGTGCACGCCTCATCCACCACCATATATGTACGCATACGTTCGCGACCAATGATGACAACGCTTCGTATGCTTCGCCCGTGTGGGTCCCGTATCGAGCACTTCCTTGCGTGCGAAGATGTAGCTGGTGGGTCCCAGCAGTCGTGGGGAAATGTTTTTTTCGTGAAATCGGTGGCCCGTCCCAAAGGGTCCCGTTGTCGGTGGAGGAATAATTATTTTGCACATAATAAGGAGGCACTTCCTTGCTGCAGCCGTGGACCCACTCGGCCTCTCCACGTCATCCACGTCCGATGGAAGCCGTTCCTTGACCACGTTGACCACGCCGCGCTGAGAGCACCAGGGCGGTGGACGACGGCTAGGCCTAGGAAGGGGGCGGCGCGAAGCCGGGGAAGACGCGGCAGTGAATACCCACGCTTAGAGGAGTACGAGGGTTCACTGGTTCGCTGCGGTGTGAGGCTGTCGTCGCCGCAGAATAGCAGGGGGTGTGGGTGAGTAGAGGGATGGCCTGGCCAGCGGTGGGAGTAGTAGGGGGCGGTGAGGCCTCCACCGCATCGCAGCCGGCCACGGGAGGCAGGAGCATGAGGCACGACCGGCGCTGGTTTGGGTGGCTGGAGCAAGAAGACCAGAGGTTGAAGAAGCACTACGGCCGTTGGATGGACATCGTCTGAGTCCTTTGGAGCTAGAATCGTGCATATTGACTAAGTTGACAAAGCCCTCCGTCCCCGTAAACTTAGTAGGCCCACAAGTCAGCCTGCCACTATACTGGGTCCCAGCTAACAGGGGGAGTATTCATTTTTTGTGCGTAATAAGGAGGCACTTCCTTGCGTGCGAAGATATAGCTGGTTGGTCCGAGATGTCAGCGGCGGTAACATTTTTTTCGCGAAATACAGAGGCCCTTTCGGTGGGTCCCTGATGTCAGGTGGAGGAATCATTATTTTGCGGGTAATAAGGAGGCATTTCCTTGCGTGCGGCCGTGGACCCAGCTGTCGGCCTCTCCACGTACAGTCCACTTCAGATGCATGTCGGTCATTGACCACGTTGACCAGGCCGCGCCGAGAGCACCAGGGCGGAGGACGACGGCGAGGCCTACTAAGGGAACGACACGGTGGCTGGGAAGACTCGGCAGTTGTTTCCCACGCGGAGGGGACTACGACTGTACGAGGGTTTACCAGTTCGTCTACCGTCGCCGGAGAATAACAGCGGGTGTGGGTGAGTAGAGGGATGGCTAGGCCAGCGATGGGAGTACGGTGGGGCGGTGAGGCCTGCGTGGCAGCAGAGCCGGCCACGGGAAGGAGGGAGCAGGTAGTTCCGCCGGCGCTTGTGTTGACCGGCTGGGGCAGGAAGAGCAGAGATTGAAGAAGCACGACGACCGTTGGATGGCCATCCAACAGGCACTGCTTGTGCGTCAACCTTTTTTTTAGGAAAGCCTCAAATCTGTGGAAAACAGCATACAGCCCATCTGCCATTATTTCTAATAATTTACAGCCCATTTGCTAATTATTAAGGTTTTTGGAGCCCATATTCTTTTTGTTAGCATTACAGCCCATATTGTGGCCACGGTTAAAAAATTATACGAAATTTTGCATATTTCGGTGCGGTCCGAACTGTTTTTAATCCCGAAATTTCGACTCACCTTCAAACAGATTTTAAAAATGAATGTATATCAATACGAAATCCAACAAATTCTCCACGCAAAAAAATTAATGTAATTTAAAATCTCGAAATAAAAAAAAGATATTTGAAACTAATTGCCGGTTTGATGTGTTTTAAAAATGTACAGCCCATTTCTCATTACTGATGGGCCATTTTGTCGGCCAGCCAAATGAAAGCTCTCTTCGTCTTGAAAGATTTGCAGCCCAACAGGCCTGACAAAGCGACTTACTTGGCAAATCACAAAAAAACTGGGCTGTGGCCGTGGACCCAGCTGTCAGCCTATCCACGTACATTACTCTTCCGATGGAAGTCGTTCCTTGACCATGTTGACCACGCCGCGCGGAGAGCACCACGGCGGTGGACGACAGCGAGGCCTAGGAAGGGGACGACACGGAGCCGGGGAAGACGCGGCAGTGGAAGCCCCCGCAGAGAGGAGTACGAGGGTTCACTGGTTCGGCTGCGGTGTGAGGCTGCAGTCGCCGCAGGGCCTGGCTAGCGGTGGGAATAGTAGGGGGCGGTGAGGCCTCCACGGCAAAGACACCCGACCACGGTAGGCGGGAGCATGCGGCACGACCGGCGCTGCTTTGGGCGGCTGGAGCAAGAAGACCAGAGGTTGAAGAAGCACTACGGCCGTTGGATGGACATCGTACGGTCTCTGGAGCTAGAATCGTTCATATTGACTAAGTTGACAAAGCCCTTCGTCCCCGTCAACTTAGTAGGCCCACAAGTCAGACTCCCACCAAGGTGGGTCCCAGCTAGCCGGGGGAGTATTCATTTTTTTGTGCGTAATAAGGAGGCACTTTCGGTGGGTCCGAGCTAACAGCGGGGAGAACGTTTTTTCCTCGAAATACGGTGGCCCGTCAGGTGGGTCCCAGCAGTCAGGGGGCAAACATTTTTTTGCAAAATACGGTGGCCCATCCAGTGGGTCCCTGCTGTCAGTTGGAGGAATCATTATTTTCCGCATAATAAGGAGGCACTTACTTGCTGCGGCCGTGGACCCAGTTGAGACTCTCCACGTACAGTATACTTCCGATGGAAGTCGTTCCTTGACCACGTTGACCTCGCCGCGTTCTGTTGCATGCATGCGTCCATGGGCGTGGTGCGTCCCCACTGTCAGCCTCTCACGTACTGAGTCATCTTCCGATGTCTCGGTTGTTGACCATGTTGACCACACCGTGCGAGCGCACCTGCATCGGAACGACCGGAGATGAGGAAGGCGGGCGGTGGAGTCGCAGATGGAGAGGAGTGGGAAACTTCACTGGTTCGGGTGCGCGGCAGCACAGCAGTGGTGCCGCCCACGGGAGACAGGAGCAAGAAGAGAGGTTGAAAAAGGAGCACGGCTGTTGGATTAACATCCAACAATCCAGTTGCTAGAATCATTTGTTGATTAAGTTGAAAAAGCCGTGCGTACACGTCTTCTTAGTAGGCCCACAAGTCAGTCACCAAATCTGACGGGTCCCAGCTGCCAACGGGATGAATATTTTTTTTGCAAAACAAGGAGGCACTTCCTTTCATGCGAAGATACAGCCGGTGGGTCCCAGCTGTAAGGTGGAGGAAACATTTTTTTTCAGCTTAATAAGGAGGAACTTTCCTCGCGTGCGACCATGGACCTCGTGGGTCCCAGCCGTCAGGCTCTCCACGTACAGTCCTCTTCCGATGACTCTCGTTTGTTGACCACGCTGCACCGAACGCAGCGAGGCGGTGGACGACGGCGAGGCCCCGGACAGGAATGACTCAGAGATGGGAAAACGCGGTAGTGGAGTCGCAGATTGAGAGGAGGAGAAGGGTTATAACTGGTTCTCTTGCGGCCTGGAGCTGTAGTCTATGGAGAATAACAGGAGGTGTCGAGGGGTGGAGGGATAGCCTTGTCGGCGGTGGGGTAGCGCTTCATAGTGATGCGTTCTAAGCAGAGCCGCTAGCCGCCGGAGGCCGGACCAGGCGGTCCTGGCGACGCTGGAGGAAGAAGACGAGATATTGAAGGTGCATGCCGGCCGTTGGATATAAATCCAATGGCTGTGGATGACACAATCATTTGTTGACCAAGTTGACAACACCCTGCGTAGGCTTCGACCTATTAGCCCACATGTCAGCCTGCAAAAATGTGGCATATATTTAACCCATATTTTCTAGAATGTACAGTCCATTTGCTGGGTTGGGTGAACAAATAATTTCGCGTCAATCAGGCCCATTTATATTTTCTAAGAAATCCGAGCCCATTTGCACTTCCTTGAAATAGATGTATTAGGTGGGCTCGTTATATATAATGTTATGTTAGAAGGAGCAATTAATATCAAAGAATAAACCGAGAGGCACATTATATATATATATATATATATATATATATATATATATATATATATATATATATATATATATATAAAATTAAGAAATTAGCGAGTTATTGCTCAAAATAAAAATGAGCGTTATTATTAAATTGGTCCTTAAAATCTTATAAGCTTTTATGCATAATCACCAGGATTTTCCTTGCGTGTGAGTCAAAAACAACCAGGATTTTCCTTGCCAACTTCCGTTAAACATTTACTTTTATAAGTTAATAACACGTGGGATGTTTTTATAAGTCTCTATAAAATATACAATAATAGTAATAATATAAATATATATAATGTGGTTAGAAGGAAAACATAAATTGGACACATCATTACTTTTATAAGAGACCTGCGTTTTATACCCCACAGAGGCATACTAACAAGTTCACACACAAATACAACAGAAAAGGTAAACATTCATATCAAACTCAGGTTCACAGGACACGTTCATATTCATAGCCAACATTCACTATCAACAACTCAAAAGATTCATATATACACAAGCTGAGCATATCTATGCATCCAAATGATTTATAGATCACACGACAATATTCATACATAATTCACAAAAAGATTCAGATATACACATGTTTAGTATGTTTATGCATCCAAATGATTGAGATCACAATCAATATGATCCATGGACGAACTTTAATTACCTAGGGTACAGACTGGTAAATTGTGTTCAATCGGAGGTACTTCTTGCTAAAATTAGTTCTTGTACGAGTAAACTTTCGAGTACATAAGAGGCAGCTCAGACAATCTGAACTTTGCTTGTAGGTTTATCCTCAAATAGTGGCCTCGTGCCGAGGGAGGTTTGAGCAACTTGGCCACTACTTTCATCCAACTAGTTTACTGGCTCATCTTGGTCCTATATCTCGCCAAAATTCTACATTGCAGACGAGAAAGGAGGCGGTTGAGAAAATGAACCACCCAAATTTTTTGTGCAGTTCAACTGAAATGGAGCATCCTTGGCGTGTAGACTGGTTAAGTGCCAGATGAATATACGCATCAACCAACTTGTCTAGAATCTTTAGACTCCATGCCATATAGTTCGCTACCATATGTGCCGATAACCAAAAGGCACAAGTTGGGACCAAAGACTGGACTGCATTTTTCTGGGCTATGCACCAAGCAATATTTTTGGCGTTCACTCTCCTAATACTTGGAGTTCGACAATTGGTTGACGCCGGTTGATACTCGAATGAATATAGGCACTTCTTGTCAACATCGATTCTTGTCTGAGTGAACTTTGGAGTACATAGCAGCAGCATAAGTACATGTCCATCTGATCATTTTGTGCAGTTCTACTGAAATCACCCGATGTAATGATTTTCCTGCGAGTTCAGGCTCCAAATTACTCCTTTATGAAATCGGCAAACAGTAGCACAATAACAAATTACCAATACATATGACAGGCACAATAATCAGGATAAAGACCACTACCAACCTGTGTGAGGTAGCATATCAATTACTATTTCCTTTAACTGGAAGTCGAGATAAGACAAGTGACTGACAGCAAAGGAAGAAAGCAAGCGGAGATTAGCGACTGACAGGAAAGGACGGAAGCTGTCGAGGCAATGAAGCACCCAAAGTTTTTGTGCAGTTCCACCAAAATCAAGCATCCCTATTGGTACATATATTGAGAGAGTGAGATTATTGTAATAGTGGGACTAGTTGATGAAACATACACTAACAAATAGAAGCACCCTCATTATCTTAATGGGTAAAGTTAGCAACATAGTAGTCTTGCTTAAAGAGAGGTATTAGTTTATTTAATCAGTGCCAATTAGCTCAACTCAACACTCAAAGCATTGCCATTTATCATAGGTTGCAAAACATTAACGTGCAAAGATAAAGGAGTTTCTCATGATAGTAGCACGATACAAATAGAGATGACAGGAAACTAATATGGATGAAGGCCTTAGGCCCGTACCAACCTGAGAGAAAAAGCGTATTCATGTAGTCCCATAAGAGATGATAAAGCACTCACTTGAATCACACAATCTTATATATTTTTGTGCACTTCAAATGTATGGTTGAAATCACTCTTGTTTACCAGTGCTGAGATTATATCGAAAGATTATCAAGAACTTCCAGCAGAGTTAAAGCACTAGCTGGGATACAGTTCATTGTATTGTCTTGTGTAGTTCCACTAAAATGTATGATTGGCACAACATGATCCTTGTTTGCACAAGTAGGAACAAGGTGAAACCTTCATTAGCTTAGTGAGAAAGGATAGGAAGACATTAGCATATTACTCAAACAGTAGCATCAAATTCATGATGGACAATACGCAAAACATTGCCTCATTGAACCAATGGCAATAAATTGACATGCAAAACAATAGCACTATTATGTCATGACACTAATAATATTCCCTCCCTGCTCCACCACATGATTCACCTCCATAGACAAACATACACACGTACATGATTCAGCATAGGGTCCTACTAAAGATTTGTTTAACTCCAACAGGAAAATTAGGCAGTAATAAATTAGTGGTACTTAAGTACTCCAAATTAATTAAGTAAGACAGCAGAAGTGGAAGGGCTCCCTGGAGGATCGTCTCACATGTAAGGTAGTCATTGCCGGAGCCCTTGAATGGCCTCGACTGAGGCCTCTGGCTTCAGCAAGATCGTCTTGGCACTGTTTATTCTTCTTCTTCCTCTTCATGCTCTATTTCTCTTTCTCCTCACCAGTTGGTGAAACCAAGTACATGATTGGCCTTCTAATTCAGAATTGGTTTTGTCAGTGAGGGAGTACAAGTGTACTAGTAAAAAACAGCATTATTTTCTCATGGCAGTCAGAAAATAGAGATGAACACATGCATTAAATATCATTCTTACCTAAAGGAAGGTTATGGTGCCAATATGGATGATGAGGATTGGAACACAGATCTCCCTTTGTGCAGTTCCACCAATATGAACCAACTGTTCCATTCTGACATTCTAGTTAAACAACACAAAAGTCACTTCTTTTAAGAAGAGTTTTGTGCAGTGCACCAAAAGGTCACAACAGCAACCAGGTGAATTGGATATCCCTGTTTGCACAAAAAGGCACAGAGGAAACAGTCAGAGTCTTAAACAATTACAGGCAAAAACATTTGGCTAAACTTGTCATGGCTTATAACAGTGGCATGGCTTCATTTTTACCAGGGACATTAGATTAAGAACAGCTAAGGCTGCGTTCGGTTCACAGGTTTGGTGCAGGATTTTCGTAGGAACACAATTCCTACGGTATTCTTTCCCTTCCAACCGTTCGAACACGGAAAGGTGAATAGTGTTTCATAGGAAAGCTGGTATGGTAGTACTGATTCCATAGGATTAGAAACATCCACGCTGCTCATTTTTTGGGCGGAAGCCCGAGGCAGCGCTTCGCTGCCATCGTTAGACAGGTTCTTGTGTTGTGTTGCCAGAATAAAAAAATCAACCTATGTGTGGTACGTGAGGTGAGGACAAGAGTAGTCACTGTGCAGCTGAATAAACAAATAGCATCTCGTACTGCCAAGCATGCTACTCTAAAAAAAATCTATACATTTCGTAGTCCATCCGAACACATTCTCTTGAGGGTTTCCTCCGGTTCGCTGTTCCATAGTTTTATACCTACATTCCTTTCCTATTCCTCTATTTTCATCAAGACCTATGTTTTCTGCCCCTTTATTTTGAACGGAGCCTAAATATTTGGTATAAGGGCATGGGACAGTGGGTGCACTAGCAGTCCAGCACCATGTACGTAAACAGGGGCATAAAGTGGTGATTCATAGTTTGTTGCCCCGAGAAGCAAACATCCAAGAAACATATCTGGGTTGGTCCCATTTTTGTTCACTCTAGCCACCTACTCCTATTTGTGGATAGCAAGTCTAGTCCTGGTCATACCACTGTGTACAGCGTTACCCCTAAATTTCCCTTTTCGACCAAGAGACTGGTTGGATGACCAGTCTGTACTACTTTCACCCCCTTTCCTTCCTGTTTGTACCAAGTCCGATGTACATACTAAATTCCCCCACTCCCACTTTATTTCTTGTTTGAACCAAGTACTCCCTCCTTCCGGAATTACTTGTCATCAAAATGGATGTGTCTAGAACTAAAATACATCTAGATACATCCATTTCAATGACAAGTATTTTCGAACGGAGGGAGTACAAGATTCGACTCCATGAAGTAGCTTTACCTCTAACAATAGAAGAAAAAAAATATGTGACGTTGGACCATCCGATCGAGAGGGGATGAGAGGTAGAAAATGATGCACATGCAGCGACGTAGCGAGCTGGGGAAGTAGAGCTAAGGCGGTTTCGAACGAAGATATACCTGAAGGTCGTCGGGATGTGGATAGGTGGGCGGCGGGAGGCCGAATCCGCCCACAGGCAACGACGAAGGGATCGGAGGACCTCCCACGCCGATGCTCGACCAGAGATAACGGTGCGGCCAGCAGTGGGTCTCCTCCCTCGCTGTCGACGACGGCCTAAACGCTGCCCCTCCTCCCCTTCACCGGTGGAGGGGGATACGTCTGGATCTGTAACCAGCGGTGAGGATAGAAAGCCAGTGTTTTTTTGAAGGGATAAAGACAGTGTTACTACCCCTATCTTGTTTAGATCTGGAGAGGATGAGAGTGTGTGAATAGAGCAACCCTAGCAAGCAAGAACGAAGGCTCCGGCCTATATATACGTAGTGGGGTAGTTTTCCTTTTTCACTCCATCAAAACAATCGTTTAAAATTGTGTACTACTACATGCCAGGTCGCGGTTTTTTTAGTTGTTGATTGTTTTTGAGATAGCTACCCGCTTGTTCCAAGTGGTGTTACGGTGTGCCATGTCGCACTTTGTATCGTTCAAGTCTGGTACTACAAGTCCCTCCATTAAATGAACAACCACCCCCTCGTAAAAATTGTGAACAAGCCCACGGCTAAAATTAGCGGAAACGTGGGTTGCCCCAACATGCATTATTATTTATATTTTCTACTCCCTCCGTTCCTAAATATAAGTCTTTTTATTAGCCACACCTAACACAAGAATTTTTTTTATTAGCAGTGAATCCCACATGTCATAGACACAAAAATTGTGGCAAGATTCCCTTAGGCAAGCCAACGTGTGTCTAACAATTTGAGCAACTCAGGTTAGGCAAGTGTGGCGAGTGTGGGAAAAATAATGTGGCAACATAAGACAAACATAGTCACAATCCAAACAGCCCTGTAATTTTTTGTGAAATGCATGAAAATTTGGTTAGTTAAATTTATAGTCAAAATTTGGCAAGGTGCATCAAATCAACAGATGCAAGTATCAAAAGGAAAGTCACGGCATGCATGCATGCGTTGTAATAGCTCTGTTTCCAAATATAAGTCTTTTTAGAGATTGCAACAAGTGACTACATACGAAGCAGAATATGTCTACTCATGCATACGAAGTAGCCCATTTGAAATGTGTAAAAAGACTTATATCCAGTGCAGTGCTTTGATGTGTCGCGTGAACTCGTGCAAGACCGAGAAATTTGATTACTACAATGCCCTCTCCCTCATGGATGAGCTCGGTGTTTTATCTTGCACCTGCCTTTGGCTGCATGATGACAGAGGGCCAACCACCTGTTGGGCCCACCTGTCATGGACGCAAAGGCAGGAGCAGTAAGTAGAAGCTTTCGCTACACGCTATCCCTCCCGCACGAGGTGGACGGACATGCAGCAGTGGATTCGATACTGTAGAAGTAGGAGTAACATCATTGTTCGTCTTCTCGAAGAGGCGAAGAGCCAAGCGCAACCCCAACGTGGCAGTTGCGAACGCTCGCGTGGTGCGGTTCCTTGGAGTACTAGCCAGGCTCTTGCATGAGACAAAATTGCTATTGTTTAACAATTAAACTCCATTATCCATTGGTTGATACTCATTCTGCATAGGTCCACGCGCTTAGCACTGTTTCCTCCTGGGGTCACCAATGTTTATTTGCTAATTAATAGCATTGCATGCAATGAACTAGCCATTGCAAGTCACTAAAAGCATGCAAACCTCTCATCTCTTATTGGTTGATATGTCAAGAAACAAGAAACAAGGTAGAAGTTAATGCACCGCGCCTAAGTGTTTTGGGACTATTTGGTTTTCGTAAGATGACTTACACACCTAGACGGAGGGAGTAGTATAGCCCTGTAAACCGGAAAGGAGTATTTGCCTTTCTAGAGATTTCAACAAGTGACTAGACTACACCGTGTGCAGTACTCCCTCCCTTCCGGTTTATAGGGCTCAAATCTCAAATCTCATGAACCAAGGCATTTTGCGATTGGAGGAATGTATCTCGTACTTTACAAAACTACCCTAATTAAACTCATGCATTAATTACATAGTTCTCTCGTTTTCCTCTCCGCCTTGGTCGCGGTGCACAATATTGAGCACTCCTATATGACTAGCCGCTCTATCTACATGCGGGACATTTCAAAGCATCCGGGCCCGCGTGCCATCCACCAAATCACAGCGAGGTGCTACAGTCGAGACTCACCTGTCACCCCGGTGTGGCCGTCATGACCCGTCATATCACAAAACCCACACCTTTACGAGCAGTGGTAAGGTGGCCTCCAAGTTGGACTGGACGAAGCAACCATCATTTCACTGGAATGCTCGTTCAAGCCCTTTCTTCCCTTTCTTGAAGAAAACCTCACTCCAGGCTACTCACTTCTACCATTTTTCTTCTATACCGACGAAGGAAAGGTGGGCGAATCAGTTATGCTGCTATATTTTCATTCCAAGAATATTCTTTTTGCGAAGCACCGAACGATTCTCACATCCTGTTCTTTTCTCGTTTTCATTGCGATTGTGGTTTCCTTTCGATTGCTTTTTGTTTGTCAGTTCATTGATGGATCCTGGAGCACTAGGCAAAGAGTTGCTGGCGGACAACCCACTGGAGACAGCGATCTCCAGGAAGCGAGCACTGACCAACGAGTTGACCATGTTGGCGGGCCAACCCATGGAGACGAAGAACTCCAAGAAACAAGCACCGGCCAAAGAGTTGAGGACGTTGGCGGATGAACTCCTCAAAGAAAGTTGGAAGAACAGAAAGGGCCCCATCGTGCCTACCCCAGGAACTCTGATTGCCACCTATGTGAGGCTCAAGACCGAGTTTGAGGAGATAATCTCCGTTGAGAAGCAGTACTCCCCTAGCAAGGTGATGGCCCCCATCGAGGGCGAGGAGATGGCCCCCGGAGGGATGAGATCCCCCGGTGAGCTGCACAAGGTAAAAAATAGTGGCTTATTACCATAGTTGTGGTTTTTGATTATTTGCAATGTGCTTGCTAATATGTTAGGGTTGTGCAGGTGCCGGTGGACGTCCTTGATGATTCCGATGTCGTGGCCCGTCCTGTTGGCATCGCCGAGATCGATTCGATGCGCTGTCCATCCTGTGGACATCGCCCTAGAGATCGATTCGATGTCGCGGTCGATCCTGTGGACATCGCCCGAAATTGATTCCCATGCCATCGTCCGTCTTGTGGTCATTGCCGAGAGATCGATGACAATAAATAGTTGGTCGCGCTAATCCTTCGAGGTAGTTTGCATTTCCTGTGTTTAATTACGAACGATGCGTGTTATCAAACCATCTTAGGGCTAGTGCACTCGCCTTGTGTGGGCGGATCTTGCTACTTTTGTTTGATAGTGAATCATGCGATGAATCATGCGAACCCTCTCCGAGTTGTGGAAATAGATGTATCCTCACTAGCTTTTGATGTAATATATGGCATGCTTAGATGTAAGTTTGAATTGTTTATCATATCAGCAGGGCTTGTTTGATGATTCTTGGTGTTAGTAGGCTAGCTACTGTGCGAGCTATAGTACTTGCAAAACACTCACCAAAGAGAAACGTTGGGGCTGATGAGCTCGTGGTACGCTTATACTTATCCCTCGTCGATCGACCAATAGCCCTAGCTCCTAAAATTGTAGGCTTAGCGATCGATCAGACAATAGTCGACATACATTCAGGCCTCATTTGGTTCATAGGGTAGGAAAATCGTAGCAAAAGTACAGAGAACGTGCAACACAAAATCATAGCAGTGCAGAGACGTACTCCCTCCGTTCCAAAATAGATGACCTAGGCGGGCTAGTTTGGCCTAGTGGGTTTCAGTGATATGACGTGGTACAGTGTCGTCCAGTCTTCGCGTGTGCTAGCAGTATTGCGGGTACAGTAAGTTTTCTTGAAGAAGCGGAATTCAACGAAGTCATGATGGTTCCTTCGTCCGAACAACTTACAGTGGGAAAGGTTGGGCCTGCGATAGGACCGGCGTAGACTAGGATAATTTTGTGCATGGCAGGTGGACCAGGATGGTCGATGTCCCACATGTCAGCGAATGAAAGTATTCTTTCCGATATAGAGGACGAGCAACGAGTATTCATTGTTATTTTTTTTGAAAGCTATTATCTCCACTGTTACGATGGAGGAGTGTGAAACACGGCAGCCCAGTGAACTTGGCATGTGCACCACTGCCTCCTTCCTCATGTAATGCCCAGGTTACAGCTTTTTCTCACTTTCTCTATCTATTTCCTCTCAAATGATTTTTACCTTTCTTTTTTAAGACATAATTGTATTTATGCCTTTTTTTAGAATTATTATTTTTATACCTAGGAGCACGTGTAGAGAGGGGCTCTTGCAGAGCCCACTCCTTGACTTTGTCAATGCCTCTCTCTCCTCCACATAAGGAGTACTACTTGCTATGCATGCATGCGGCGGGCAGCTGGCGTCTTGAGGTGCCAGGGCGGTGAGAGCGGGCTCCGGAAGCGGTCCGGACTCCAGCATGATTTTGGTTTTTACAGTATTTCTTTCTCCATTGACAGGTAGGCCTGCGTAGGTAAAGAACACGAGCTGATGAGGCACATGCGTACTTTTTGACTGGTCAACCAGACAAATACGGAGCTATACGCTGAGCCAGTGACCGTATAATCACCATATCTCGTATACAATGATCAAAGTGAGCTATCAAGACAAGTTCGGTGACCGCTAATGCATTTTACTCGGTAATAAATGACCAGGATTGAAGGGGAATCCAAATTTGCTTCATCTTCTGTCCTTGAGCTCTTGACAAACCAATGCACTATACGGTTGTCCGGCCACTCCACCCCAGAGCTCTCACCAAGCGTCGTTCATGCCACCGCGCCGCACACTAACCGGTAAGGCAGTGATGGCATCCCGTCGCGCCGAGTTCCTCGCCGCCCACGACCGCACACAAAATGGTAGGGAAGCGATGGCATCCCGCCATGCCGAGTTCATAGCCGCTCGCGACCTCACAACTATGTGGGAGGAATTTGAAGATGCCAAGGCCGAATGGGCGGTAGAGCAAGAGGCGGCCAAAGCCACACAGAGGGAGCGGAAAAGTCATAAAGCACTCAAGAAAAGAGAGGCCTACCGCCGCGAGAAAGAAAAGGACGCACGCGCTACTACGGAGAGGTCGGCGGAGATCCAAGCACAGTGGGGTGTCGCCGACAAAGCCGGGAAGGAGAACGACGGCGTCTGGCCAGCATGTGAGAAGTAGTAGTACTAGTAGTTAGTGTGTGTGTCTGTGTCTGAGTACGAGCATGTACCAATACTACTAGTTACTACTGTAGTTTTTAGAGCAAATTACCAGTACATTAGCCTAGACTAAATGGAAAAATTCCTATCCTAAGCATCAAATGGCATCTCTTTCTCTATAGGAATTGAGATGCATGTCATCTCACTTCCTATGATTTTCATATTCCTATCCTATGAACGAAAGGAGGCCTCTGTTGGAGTAACTCATCGTAGCTAGCAAGATCTGCTGGCATCTGTAGTTTTCTTCAAGAGGCGAATTCAACGGGTTATGATGGTTCCTTCGTCCTAGCAACTTCAAAGTGGGAAGTGGGCCTGTGATTTGACGGCTCATTAGTCATTGTTACTGCGGTGCGACGACCTGGGTGACTCTCCCTTGGAGTTCTGCGTGCATGGCGAGTGGACCAGGATGGTCGACGTCCCACGTGTTGGCGAATGGAAGTATTCTTTCCGATATCGAGGAGCAAGGAAACCGCGTGGTATAGTATCACTGCTGATTGGTTCGCAAAAAAATAGTATCACTGCCGATTTATAATTATTTTTATTTCTGATGAATGCTAGCGTTTCAACTCTTACGATGAAGGGTGCCAAACACGGCACGTGCTGGATGTCCCACACGTCAGCGAAAGGAGTGGGACATGAATAGCGTGGTAGAGCCCAGCGTAAAAAAAACAGCGTGGTAGAGCGTTTCCACTTCTTCCACTTCTGGGTCGGAGACCACACGTAGTAGTACTTTGTGGTATGAACGATACAAAGTGCGACCTAGAGAGAAAGACACGCTAGTTGGAAGGTCTCGGGGCATACACGTAAACAAATATAAAAGTTAATATGTGCCTCCAACTAATATAGTAGTAGTAGAGTACTTAGGCACGTGCTCCATAACATCACCGTGCATTGCACGTACAACATTTAGTGGTAGTACATAGTAAGAGACAAATGCCGCCCAAGAGTTCCCTTCTCGACCTACTTTTGGGTGTTTGGTAGAGTGTATGGAGGGTGCATGAGTCCACACTAGTTTAGCACAAATACACTAGAAGCATGCATGAAGAGGGGTGTTGAGTTGAGCATGCATGAAGAGGGAAGAACTATGCTGAGAAGAGAACGCAACCAAACACACCCTATATGCCACGCATGTTCATACCATTTGTGCCTTTCTACTTCACTTACTGCGCTACATTACTCAGGTTCGTACGTCCACTCCTGGGTACATGTACGTCTCGTAGTTCCAGTCCCACGTGTTATTCATATAGATGGAACGATCCTTGCATAACACGTGCACCTTGATGCTAGATGTCTCGCGTGTTGGCAAAAGGATGAACAAAGCTCACGTAAAAAAATAGAGTGGAAGAACATAGATTCCGGACGACCGAGAAGGAGCAAGGAACCTCGTGGTGGAGCGTCTGCACTCATAATATTTAATATTATTCAGTGATATAAAATTAACCAATCATCTCCACAGTGGACTGGAAGAGTATGAAACATGGCAGCCCAGTGTAGTTACATCATACTAGTACATGGCTAACCCACGCTATCACCATATTTCTTGGCTTCCGTGCGACACCTATCTCTAGTAATCCAGCAGCCTGTATCGCTTCTCCCTCCTCGTCTCTATCAAAGTGCGGCGGGCTGGCATTTCTGCCGTCTATTGAGGTCGGTTAACTATCACATGTTAGCGACATGCCAATAGCATTCTAAAAAAAATTCCTTTTACGTTCCGTTTTCAAAAAGAAAAAATCCTTTCACGTAGGAATTTGCCTGTATGCTTTGAGCAACTTGCATGTCCTATACTGCTCCTGTTTGATACTCTAACTTAGCTAGAGGTTAGACTAACTCATGACTAACCCTGAACTAACTGTAGCCAAAGAGGTGTCTGGGTGACAGGGTTAGATTGACAATAAATGCACTTCATGGAGAGAGAAAAGTGATTTTTCAGTGGTCCCAATGAGAACTATCTCTAGTTAGCACCTCTTGGGTGGGATAGTTTTTTTTGGTGGGTTCGGTGCAACTTGCTCCAATTTAAACCCTCATGCTTGGATACTTTAGGGCTATTTGAGCCCCAACTATCTCAAACTAACTCTAACCCATGGATCCAAACAGGGCCTATGGCCAGTCTCGACGCGGAGTAGTCGCGTGCACCAGGAAGCGGCACTCTCTCGGCCGTCGCGCCACTTCAAAGCCGGCGCCAGTGAGAGGTCGCCTCCGCTCTGGCCGGGCATTAATGCGGCACTGACGCCTGAGCGGCACTGACCGTTTCATGTGGGAAGCGCTACCGGCAAGGAGTATAGGTTTCAACCGTTTGGTGTAATCTTGGTAGTTTGCAAAACTACTCAATTATTGCACTCACTTTCCTAAGAAATTGTGGTAAAAACGTTACTCCACAGCCGCTTCCTTCTCCTTCCTCTTCCATCGCTTCGCATGCGTCCGCAGAAGCGACCGATCAACCCTTATATAGGAGTGCTAGCACAAAAAGATGCATGTATGACCACTAAAATTTCCATATTAAATCGCCGCTCCGGCGGGAGTATGGCGTATGTTGTTACCTTCAGCCGGCCCATGGCTACCGGGCGACGGTGACCAGAGAAGAGGCGGCGGGAGGGGAATGAATGCAGCTACTGTTTGGGTTCACCTTCCGGCTTAAATAAATGTGCAGCATCACGTGTACCCGCAGGTGCACAAATTGTAACATATGTGTCTGCTTAAGTGGGCGTCACGTAACTGGTGTGTGTGTGTGAGAGAGAGAGAGAGATTCTGAGAGGCAGAGTGCATGTGTGCGACTCTACTCTTCGGACATGTACTCAACCTTTTGCATCGGGATATAAGTATAATGGTATTTACTTTAGCTAGTGATTTACGTGGCCATGTTAACGTGGTTGTGTCAAAAAAATGTCACTTCCTACTCATGATTTGCGTTATATAATTACAAGCAAGATTGTCGTGCATTGCACGGAGCATCAATATGCATTTTTTACAGAACACCTGTTGTGATTGATCCATGCAGGAGTAATCCCATGTGTAAAAACTAATGATATCTCGAGAATTTTATCGGAAAACTGGTATCTCGAGAATGTCATCGAAAAAATGAAAGATGAGAGATAAGGCGAGGAGGAGCGGAGCGTGGTGGTGACTGGTGGTCGGAATGGGCGGAGGCATGGGATGGATTTGGCGCCGGCAAGCGCAGCGCCACCATGCATGCTAGATTGTTCAAGAGACTTATTTCTTTTTTAATTGCTGAGCAATGAGGTTGCTGGAGATAATGATGTGGAGAGAGGTGCGGGTATCTTTTGTAAAATTATCATAGTTTGCTTTCTATCCTCGATATAGATCATACGGTCTCAGACATAAGATGGCAGGCACACCATCACCGCCAACTCATTTTTTTATAAGGGTACAGATGATAAGTTTGCTGACTACTAAAGTAAAGTGGAATTTGTCCTTGTTATGCAAGTAAATAAAGTGATTGTTTATCATACTGGTAAGGTTGGATGAAGGGTGGTAGGAACAAATGCTCCGCCTAGAGCATGTGTGTGTGAGATGGAGTCTTAGTGTGTGTGTGTGGGGGGTGTGTGTGAGAGAGAGAGAGGAGAGAGAGATGGAGTCTTAGTTTGTGTGTGTGAGAGAGAGAGATGGAGTCTTAGTGTGTGTGTGTGGGGGGGGTGTGTGCGTGCATGTGTGTGTGTGTGTGTGTTTGTGTGTGTGTGTGTGAGAGAGAGAGAGATGGAGTCTTAGTGTGTGTGGGGGTGCGTGCATGCGTGTGTGTGTGTGCGTGTCGCGGGGTCCTCTGTGGCGGATGTAATTTAAGTGTGCATGGCTTCATCATAGAGAGGTGGTGTGTATGGCAGAGACCGCCAACGATGGGTGCGAGAGAGAAAATGCCCGTAGAGAGGGAAGAGAAGGTGTGTGCGCGTGAGAGGAGTCGACATTGAGAGAACGTGTTTGTTCGAGAGACACCGAGGAAGACTACTATATATCGATGGTGCATGTAGGCGGGAATTAAACAAAGGGATGGTCTTATTGGTTTCGGGGATATAGGGGAAAAGTGAGAGGCGGGGGGTAGCTAGTAGGAGATTGTTAAGTGTGAGTGTGTGTTTTACCCATCCAGGCGGAAGTTATGTGCTCAAAAGAGGAGAACGATTCGATGTGGCGTTAGGATTGAGGGTAATTAACTACATATGGAGACATAGAGACCTTGAACGTGCATGTGTGAGAGGTCTCATGTATACGTGGGATGTTTGTGTGTGCACACATGATCGAGATAAAAGAAAGAAGACATAAGTCATAAGATCAACGACATGGGAGAGACGGATCGGTATGACAATATGCATGCATGTGAGAATGCAGGGAAGAAGGCCTGACAATTGAGCATGTGTTTTTGTCTTTAAGAATAGTGGCGTGGACTGGAGCATGCATCTATGGTAAGCAGAGGGAGTGAGGCGCAACGATTGTGCAAAAGAGACCAACTTATAAATGCATATGTAAGAGAGACATATATAGTGTGGGTGATAGGAAGCAAGACTCTGTGCGAGAAAGAAATGTTGATGGAGAAACTACAGATAGATACAGAGATGGAGATGCTAGCTAGAGGGACATCCGCTAGTTTGGGTGTTGGAGATGACCGTCGGGTGGTTCAAAGGGTGAAGTTATATATGTGTGTGAGAGGGCACTTGACTGCATGTAGAGAGAAACATATGTAGTGTGGATGATAGGAATCAAGAGTGAGGGCGAGAAAGAAGGTTGATGGAGAAACAGATAAATAGAAAGATAAAGATGCTAGCTAGTGTGCGTTAGAGATAGGAGTCGAGTGGATCAGAAGGCTGGGTTATGTGTGTGGGTGTGAGAGAGATAGAGAGAGGTGCATGTGAGTCACATACAAACAGATATCGAGAGAAATGAGATCCAGAGAGACGGAGTTTTGTGTCTATGAGAGAGAAATATATTTCACAACGAGAGTGATAGCTAGAGAGACATATGAGGGAACGCAAGATATCTCTAGGGAGAGAGGGTGTGTGTGAGCGACATACAAGAGAACAATGGAGAAATATGAGACCCTGGGAGATAGAGTTTGTGTTTGTGTGTGAGAAAGAGATATTGAAGAGGAAGAGTCGAGGTTCTCATATCTAAGGAGCGAAAGACATCTCAGATGAGGGGTGTGCGAGTGGCACACATGGGAATAGTAGAGAGAAATGAGACCCCGGGAGACAAAGTTTTGTGTTTGTGTGAGAGAAAGAGATTCCACATGGAGAATCATAGTTAGAGACACATAGCAGGGAACGAGATATACTTAGAGAGAAATAGAGTGATGAAGGTCGAGGGAGAGAGTACCGTCAGTGTGTTACGAAGATAAAAGATCATTGTCTACATATAGGTAGCACGAGAGATACTTGAGAGACGATGAACACGTATAGGTCCAGAGAGATAGTCCTATATAAGCATGAGTGATAGCAATATGAGACAAATATCTGGACTAAAGGGGATTCAAATATTTGAACTGGAGATCACGACATCGATAATATCATAACACAAATTGGTGTATCAAACATGCATATTCATTTGAATTTGGGCACACGTGTAATGTTATACAGTTTATCAATATTGGTGATCCATAGATTCTTCAATTACAAACAATGCATTGTTTATATGCAATTAATGTCTAAACAGGATTACACTATATGTTGCGTGTGTGAAACACATTATACATGTTTGAGAAGTAAAAAAAAACCCGCATGAAACACACATTAATTGGAGACAGTTAGCGAGGATTGCATACATTGGATTTCAACATAAAGTGGTTTCAAATATTTGAAAATCCAAATTGATGGATACAACCTTATGAATCTGAGATCATGCCATTTGTAAACCATATTTATGTATAAATGGTGTTGTGCTTTTGAAAGTATATATAAAAAAGATGTATATAGAATGTAATTCCAATTGAAAATGGATCCCGCCCGGAAAAAAAATAGAATACAAACGGGATTCGAATTGAGTTGGCACGTTAAACGTGCACCCTGAAAAATTTGAACGAAGCGGGGAAAGTCACAGTAACCGCCCGAAACCAAAATTTGTGAGATGGAAATCACTACTGCCTATCCCTGCCACGCAAAGCCTATCTGCTGGATTTCTATAGGTTTCGATAGGGGTAGGTTTGTAATTTCACCCAAACGTGACATAACCGCCTGTCACCCGGATTCATACACGGTGGGCGCCAAAACACAGTGTGTCCTCGGCCGAAATCGACTCCCTCCCCGATTCATATTCATACACGGTGGGCGCCAAAAACAAACTCTCATCGGCAAATATTCGCTGTATGCGAGATTACCGTCCTATCCCCAACCGACTAATGTTGCTGTGATGTAGTAGAAATGTGAAACAGGGGCTAAGTTTGTAAATTTCCTCACATTTGAGACAAGCGCGCCATGAATACATGGTTCCCCCCTTCCTCTCTACCTCCCTTTTCCCCATTCATACTCCGTGGGCGCCAAAACACCCTCTCCACCCCACCCTCCTCCGTCCGCCGCCACCCCATCCACCGCCGTCCTCCACCACCATGCCGGAGATGATACCCCGATGCCGCCGTCCATTACAAGAGATCGATCTCTCTCATCCACATCTTCGGACCAAGATCCTTGCATCCTGTCCTCTCGCTTCATCCCCGCTGTCGTCCACCTTGCCGGCGCCGCTCCTACGACCGTCTCGTCCACCACGCCCCGCTGCCACCTCCTACCCTCCTAGATCTGCTTCCACGCGCCGACAGCCATCGCTACCGCAGCATCACAAATTCTCAGCAGATCAAGACACGGTGCCGCACTGTAGGCGGTACTCTTCAGATTCTGCTCAACTTATTTATCGCAGCAAGAAAATAGATCGCCACTTTGCTTTACTCGATTTCTTGTCTTGGTTGCAAAGTTACCTTTATCCGGTTTGAACCTTCAGATCCGCCATGGCACGCCAACACTATACTCCCAATGCTTATGGTTTTCCCTTTATATTCCACACTAGTTAAACCACAGAGACTAAATTTCAAAATTGGGTCACCGATTTTCAGAGCTCACGGAGTTCGCGGTGCGATCAAGGGGCTTGGGTGGTTGTGGGGCCTCACGAACGAAGAAAAATCGACGCTGGTGGGGGTTGGGGGGGGGTGGGGGTGGGGTGAGGAACACAGCGGTGGGGGCGGCGGCGTCTGCAAGGTGTTCTCAGATGGGAAGAATCGAGACGAGGAAGAAGAAGGGTTAGGAGACGTGGGATCTTCATCCAACCGCCTGAAATGGTCGAGAGACAGCTGGGAGTTGCAATCTTAATGCGCTCCGGTTCATCATGTGTGGGCACTGCGCAACCAACATTTTATTATCTAAAATCTGCTTGCTCTTCTTTACCATGTTCGATAGAGCTGGCTTGTACGTGACCGATAGGCTTTCAATTACTAGCGGCAATACAACATCGTATTTTCAAGCCGCCCACTTTCCGATTTATATATCGTGGTTATGGTGTACCCTATTATGTACACTATGATCTGCCTAGTTGCTATGTGCTCTTGTTATCATGGTTTGGCAATAAACTCTCTACAAAGATATTATGAACCTATCATCTGCCAGCTATCCTTACTTCGAGCCTACTTTTTGTGTACTTGTGCGGATTATATAAATGCACGCACCATATTACAGCACACATGAGCTCTCTCATCGAATCCAAAGTGATAGCACACAAGTGTTACAGGGCGCCCTATATTAGAATATCATCTGCATTACAAAGATAATCTCACAACTATTTATGTTTTCATGGTTCTCAGATATTATACGCAATTACAGTGAATATCAAAATCCGCGCATCAGAAGAATATTGTGGAACACTGCAATGACTTACAAAATTGGCACCAAGGCATTGAGTGCCATTCTGGAAGCAATGAAACTCGTGCGCTACCCAGCTATTGATTCTTGTTCAGAATATCATCCTAATGACTATTCTAACCTCGAGGAGTCAAAGGCAGATGGCCTATCATGTTCACCCATCAAGGTGCCTGTTCTAATTTGGCAAGGTTTTATTGATTGCGTGTATCTTGCATATGTTGTCTTGCATTTCTTCTACTTTTTTGCACCACCATCTGCTTAGTTTACTCATCATATAACTCTAGATGCCATGCCCATCCATTATCAATACATATTCCATCTGTCATCATACAATGTTTTTCCACTCAAATGTTGTTCTTGTGCATCAGACATCAAAAAGGAAGAGGGTGATGGCCGAACCTGAAGGAGCACCAAGAAAGTCCTTGAAAACGTGGTGGTGCGGAGAAATCGACAGCGCCCACTTATATTGGTTGTACAACCAGTGACACAAAACGTAGGACCGACTCCAGCAGACTGTACCCATACTTCACTGGCCACACCACTAGCCCCACCACACAGGACCTGCACTCCAGCAAAAGGTATACCGATTTCATTTGCCATAGCACCAGCCGTACCACAGAAAAAACCCACTCCAGCAAAAAGTACAGCAAGTCCACCGGCCGAAGACCTATCCCAACTGCAGAGACGGGCAATTCCTGCAGATTGGAACCCCATTCCATTTATTCCCAGTTTAAAAGACAATGCTTTCACTGTTGTTAGGGACTAAGTGCATATATCCCCATCATGGGAAGATTATAGTGAAGACAAACACCATTTTCACATCTTCCTGTCCAACTTACGTGTAAGTGCTATTATTCATGGTTATTATTTTCCTGTTTTCTGCTGATTGAACACATCAATGATTTAGATTACATTGTTGTAACTAGGCGAGGGTAAATCTAGATAGTCATGACGAGCAAAGCTTGCTTGTGCTTTTCAAGGAAGCATTGCAGCAGTATCGGTGTTACCTGAGGAAATCACACTTTGATGGCAAGTCTATAAATGAATTTCCGGTGAAGTCTCCTGTGCTAAATTTAGAAGACATCGAATGGAAAAACCTTGTTATGCACTTGTCTTGATCCCAGGATGAGGTACTGTCTATGAAATCACATGACAATTTGAACTTATACTTTTCCACGTGTGCCTTCTGGATCTTTTTTGCAGGAAATCTGCTCGAAGAAGAATTCCGGTTTGAAAAGAACGATAGGATATCGCAAATATGCTGCCCGCTGCTTTGCTCTTGTTAGTACCTGTTGTCCTGTATCACTGTACTTGAATACATACCTTGTTCATTATGTGACAGCAGTATGCATGATAGCTTGCTTATCAATTGTTCACTCAAAATTATCTGATCTGTATGAATGGTTACATTAGTGTAGAATATATCCAATGCCAATGAATTTTTTTAGCTCTGCATTGTTCTTGTAAGTACATGTTGTCCTTTATCAGTGTACTTATATTGACAGGTAGTTGTTCATGTACCATCACTCTGCAGCTTATTTTCCTTTACCCTCCATTTTCTACACATCAGATCTATATTTACTCTTACCATAAGGTTGGTACTGAAGAAGTTTAGCTATGCATTGCTCTTGGTTGTGCCTTTTGCCTCTATCGCTGCACATACATTTATAGCTACTTGGTTATGTAGCATCACTCTTCATCTTATCTTAAATATTCTCCATTTTTTCATATATTATCACATCTATATTTACTCTTAACAAAATGTAGAATAAAGGCAATGCTTATGAAGAAGATTCTGTGCTAAACTTATTGAATTCCCCCCCCCCCCCATCAGCATGGACAAGGGCTTTATAGAGCCTGTCTTCACCAGTAATGTAAGTTTGTCCTTCTCAAGCCTTCAAACTTTGTTGTGTATATTTGGTTAGGCATGACTGCAACAGCTGTTTATTTTTTGTGTTTGCATCAAATTGCATGTTTAAAGTTTATTATGTAGTTCATAAACAAAAGTTTGTCCTTCTCAATTTAAGTTTTCCGTTGTACAACCAAGTTCCTTCTTCATACCATGTAAATTAAACTATACAGAGCAAGTGATCTTCTTTTGCACTACATGTATGCTTCATTCTTCATCCGTAATCCAAAGGTGTGGTGAACCTACCCACTACAAAGACAATGTTATATTCTGCAATGTCTTAACTATGAACAATGTCATATCATTCTACTATTATTTAAACCGTCTCTTTATTTGCCAATCTGAAATGGGATAAATTGACAACACACTAACCATTGATACTTCTGAGTTCTTGATCTGTAATCCAGTGGTGTCGTGAAGCTGCCAACTCCTTCACAATGTCATTTCCTACCATGTCTTGACCTGAACAATACCATATTGTGTTAATGCAATTTTAAATTGTGTCACTTTATTCATCAGTAAGAAATGTGATGTCAGCACTGATACTTTTATGTGCAAAACTTGTCATCTGTCTGCTTGTTTATCTTTCAGAGTGAGGAAGATATAAGTGTTGAACAAGCGCAATCTCATCATCTTGCTCAAAGCTTGCGCTGCAGCTCCCAATGGGCTAACCTTTCTTGAACTCTATTGAAGTGTTGTCGGTTTTGTATATTATTTTGTCGGCGTGTTTATTTGCAATCGGTTGCGATCTTTGATGCCCAAAGGTATGTAATCTGCTGTCGCTTGTGCTTTATTATCATAGTGGCGAACTTTTATGCCCCGTGGATGTAATATGCCGTAATTTCTTTATTGTATAGTCTAGGTTTTTTCTTATTCACGATGCTGCAGTTATTTTATCAGATATATATCCTGCCTTCGCATAGAACCGCCAAACCGTAAAATTACGGTACATAATTGGGCCGTCATGCAATCATGATGTATGATCCGCATCATGGGCCCCGTCAAACCGCCCACTAGTAGATTCGGCATTTAATAGGCCGAGTAACCTCGCCCTCTTTTCGCAAGAAAACTCAATGGGCTTTTAGGAGGTGAGAAGTAGGTTGGGCCCAAACGTGCGAATAGCTCACGGGCCGGCAGCAGCCCGAAATAGACCCCAGCCCATGATTATGCGAATCAAATCACGGGCTTTTAACAGGCCAAAGTTGTCTCGGTCCTTGTTTGGCCCAATAAGATATCGGCTGCGAGCAGACCGGATGCAAACCGGGCCGTAGTTAGGCCCAACTATATGACGGGGTTTTAACAGGCCGAAATTAATATAGGGCTGAAATGTTAAACGGGCCCTTAACAGGCCGAAACTAATATCAGGCCGAATTACTAAATGGGCCTTTAGGAAGTGGCCCCAAAAGCATAGCGTCTAGTTAATGGGCCGAATCTGATATCGGCCATAATTGAGCCCAAAGCCTCTTAAAGGGCCAGACCTGATCTGGGCCGTGATTTGGCCAAGAAAGTGGGAGGCTTTTAACGGGCCGGATCTTATATGGGCCATTATTAGGCCCGGAACGTGGCAGGCCATTAATGGACCGGATCAAATATGGGCGATTTGGCCCAAAACATGGCAGCCGCTAATGGGCCGCCTACTAGGGTCCTCAAAATCTTGTGGGCCTACAATGGGCCGCCCAAGAATGTCGGCGAAATCTCGTGGGCCTTTAGTTGGGCCGGCCCATTATGATCCACAAGAATTTTCTGGGCCTTTACCTGGGTCGGCCCATTATGGCACACAAAAATCTTGTGGGCCTTTACCTGGGCCGGCCCATTATGGTCCGTGAAATCTTGTGGGCCTTTAGCTGGGCCAGCCCATTATGGTCCACAAAATCTCGTGGGCCTTTAGCTGGGCCGGCCCATTATGGTCCGCAAAATCTTGTGGGCCTTTAGTTGGGCCGGCCCATTTAAACTTGATGGGTCGTTCCACGTGTCGACGTATCATAGGCACCTTCTGTCCAATGAGTAGATGACATTTGTCCCAACGATGGGCCAACACGTGTTTCCTCCAGCCAATGATGATTTTACACGTGGAAAATCCCCATTGGTCGGGGCTGTTAACGGGGTATCGGATCCAAAACCCGACCCGACAGCTTAACGGCGTTCTGTTACGGTGGATGCCACGTGTCGGTCACCCTTGACGAAAGCACTTCTGTGACGCGCGATTTATCGTCATGGAAGTGGACACTTCCGTGATGATAATTTTGGTAATGTCATGGAACACTTCTACGACAACACGGTATGACTATCTTGATTACGCTATAAATTTGTCATGGATGTACATGCATGACAAAAAATGCGACCTACTGTGACAAACACGTATCATCACGGAAGTGTATTTTTTTTGTAGTGAACATTGCGTTGGGTGTCAGCTGTTTGCAAATCAAAGCCACATACCCCCCACAGCTCGTCGGACCATACCCATAACATGGCCATTCATTGTTTGGGGGCTTGACATGGTCGGACCACTTAAAGGGGGGACCAAGAGAAAGAAATATCTATTATTCATGGTAGATAAATTCACAAAGTGGATGAAGCGCGACCGGTAACCTCTACAGAACCCGGACATGTTGTTGACTTCATATCCAGTGTTGTCCACCTTTATGGTGTCCCCCACAACATAATTACCGATAATGGGTCTAATTTTACCGCCCAAGAGGTTAAAGATTGGTGTGCTAAGATGAGCATAGAGCTCGACTACGCTTCAGTGTACCAACCGCGAACTAACGGGCGGGTGGAATGAGCAAACGGACTAACCATGAGCGGCATACAACCTCGCTTAATCCGCTCCCTTAAGGAATCAGATTGCCACTGGGTAGAGGATCTGGACTCCGAGCTATGGGGGCTACGCACTACTCCTAATCGATCGACCGAATACACCCCGCTCTTTATGGTGTACGGCGCCGAAGCAATCATCCCATGCGATTTGATCCATGACGCACCTAGGGTACGCATGTACGAAGACAAGGAAGCCGAGCTATATCGGCAAGACGACCTCGATGCATTGGAGGGAGATAATAACCCACAAGTATAGGGGATTACAACAACTTTCGAGGGTAGAGTATTCAACCCAAATTTATAGATTCGACACAATGGGAGCCAAAGAATATTTGTAAGTATTAGTAGCTGAGTTGTCAATTCAGCCACACCTGGGGATTAATTATCTACAGCAAAGTGATCAGTAGCAAAGTAGTATGATAATTTTGATAGTAATAGCAGCAGCAATAGTAATAGTAACAGTGATAGCAGTGATTTTGTAGCAAGTGCAATAGTAACGATAGCAGTAGTAACTTAGCAAGAACAATATAAGAGAAATACGTTGGCATTGGATCGGTGATTCGTTGGATAATATACATCATGTGACAGTTATAACCTAGGGAGATACAACACTAGCTCCAGTTCATAAATATAATGTAGGCATGTATTCCTTCAATAGTCATACGTGCTTATGGAAGGAACTTGCATGACATATTTTGTCCTACCCTCCCGTGGCAGCGGGGTCCTATTGGAAACTAAGGATATTAAGGCCTCCCTTTAATAGAGAATCGGAACAAAGCATTAACACATGGTGAATAGATGAACTCCTCAAACTACGGTCATCACCGGGAGTGATCCCGACTATTGTCACTCTGGGGTTACCGGATCATCTCTACTCTTAATGTCTCAGTTGGTAGTCTCCGTTCCGGGTTTATTTTCGTCTCACCACTTTCGTCCGGTTTTTTTCGCTAGTTTTTTTTGTCCCATCCCCCCTCCTCACCCCACGCACGCATTAAAAAAAACCAGCCCGCTCCTCCCGATCCACGTACCTGCTCCCTCCCTCGATCCCTAGCTATCCCTAGGTCATCTCCCCGTCTCCAACCGCCGCCGCAGCCGCCGCCGCACCCCAATTCTGGATCTGGCTTCGACGCGGTGTCTCCCAGCGATGGCCTCCTCCTCACGCCCTCGTCCTCATCCTCCTACTCAAGACGTCACTGTCGCCTCCCTAGAAAAACTCAAATTGAAGATTTTCAACTTTTGTTGGTGGCGTGACCCACCGTATAAGAATGATGATTTCAGACACCGCGTACGATTGTCGTAGGGTTCTGAGAATCAAATTCTTCGTTAATTTCTTCACACTTAGAGTGTTAGTCTTCATTGATTGAAGATAAACATTTCTTTGTGTGTTACACATCTAAGTCATCAATTTTGCATAAGTGTTAGGATGTGTGTCCTTTTCAAAGAACATTCGAAGATTCTAGGATATTTAGCTCACACGGCAACTTGCTAAATCTCTTCTCATCCAAGGGCTTTGTGAAGATATCGGCTAGCTGTTCTTCAATCTTCACATGCTCAATAGAAATGTCGCCCTTCAACACATGATCACGAAGAAAATGATGACGAATCTGAATGTGCTTTGTCTTGGAGTGCTGAACTGGGTTATGAGAAATCTTGATGGCACTCTCATTGTCACAGTAGAGAGGCACATTCTTCATGTTGACGCCGTAGTCCTTGAGGGTTTGCTTCATCCATAGCAATTGAGCACAGCAATAACCAGCAGCAATGTACTCAGCTTCAGCACTAGACAGTGATACGTAGTTCTGTTTCTTCGAGGACCAACAGACGAAGGATCGTCCGAGGAAATGGCATGTGTCTGATGTTGACTTGCGGTCCACACGATCACCAGCATAGTCAGAGTCTGAATATCCAATGAGATCAAAAGCCGAGCCCTTGGGATACCATAATCCAAGTGATGGTGTGTGAGCTAGATATCAAAGAATATGCTTCACAGCCTTGTAGTGTGATTCCTTTGGTGTAGCTTGAAATCGGGCACACATGCAAACACTAAGCATAATATTTGGCCTAGATGCACATAAGTACAATAAAGAACCAATCATGGAGCGGTATACCTTTTGATCGAAGTCAATACCATTTTCATCAGTGCATAGATGGCCATTTGTGGGCATAGGGATTTTGACGCCTTTGTAGTCTTGCATGCCGAATTTCCTCAGTACATCCTCGAGGTATTTCTCCTGAGATATGAATATGCCATTGCGTTGTTGATGAATTTGAAGACCTAAGAAGAATTTCAATTCTCCCATCATAGACATTTGATATTATTCACTCATCATATAGGCAAATTCATCACTGTAACGTTGGTTAGTACAGCCAAAGATAATATCATCAACATATATTTGGCACACAAACAATTCACCATCATAAGATTTAGTGAAAAGAGTTGGGTCAAGTGAACCGGGTTTGAAGCCTTTCTTCATGAGCAATTCCTTCAAAGTATCATACCACGCCCGAGGGGCCTACTTGAGGCCATAGAGAGCCTTATTGAGTCTGAAGACTTTGCCAGGATGCTTTGGATCTTCAAAACCTGGGGGTTGAGCAACATATACTTCTTCCTCAAGCTTACCATTGAGGAATGCACTTTTCACATCCATTTGATATAAGATGATAATATGATGGTTAGCATAAGCAAGTAATATGTGAATAGCCTCAAGTCTAGCAACAGATGCAAAAGTTTCATCGAAATCAATTCCTTCAACCTGTGTGTAGCCTTGAGCTACAAGTCATGCCTTATTCCTCACCACAAGGCCATTTTCATCTTGCTTGTTGCGGTAGGTCCACTTTGTGCCAATGATATTGTGCTTGCGAGGATCTGGACGTTTGACCAGTTCCCAGACGTTGTTGAGCTTGAATTGATGTAATTCCTCTTGCATAGCTTGAATCCACTCAGGATCCAGAAACGCTTCATCTACCTTAGTGGGCTCTGTGATAGAGACAAAAGCAAAGTGCCCACAAAAGTTAGACAAATGTGAAGCTTTTGAGCGTGTGAGAGGACCTCGTGCGCTTATGTCGCTGATGATTTTCTCAATCTGCACTTCATTTGCGACGCAAGGATGAGCGGGTTGTCATCAAGGAATTTGATCAGCATTTTCTTCAGCACCATTTTCCTCAGGTGAATTAGCATGATGTTCCTCACATTCTGGAATGACTTCTTCAGCAGATTCTTCGGTAGGAATGACATCCTCAGTAGCCTTGAAATTGATGGTTTCCTCAGGTGACTGTTCATCTAGCACAGGAGGTAGGTGCTCTCTTTGCGAGCCATTAGTCTCATCGAGCCGCACATCTACAGTTTCAACAACTTTGTGGTGGACGTTGTTGAAGACTTTGTAGGTGTGCGAGTCCTTTCCGTAACCAAGCATAAAACCTTCATGTGCTTTCGGTGCAAATTTAGAATTGTGATGAGGATCTCTAATCCAACATTTAGCACCGAAGACTTTGAAATAACTCACATTGGGTTTCTTGTCAGTGAGGAGTTCATAAGCAGTCTTTTTGAAGAATTTGTGAAGATATACCCTGTTGATGATGTGGCATGCAGTATCAATTGCCTCAATCCAGAAATGACGAGGTGTCCTGTATTCATCAAGCATAGTACGAGCCATCTCAACAAGAGTCCTATTCTTGCGCTCCACGACGCCATTCTGCTGAGGAGTATAAGGAGCAGATAACGCATGAGTACTACCAAGTTCATCAAGATAGTCATCAAGACCAGTATTCTTGAACTCAGTTCCATTGTCACTTCTGATGTGCTCACACCAAAGTTGGTTGAAGCCCTCGAGGAAAATCATTTGAAGACTTCCTGCACTTCACGTTTGTAAGTGACAATATGCACCCATGTGTAACGAGAGTAATCATCAACAATAACAAAGCCATATAGAGATGCTTCATTAGTGAATGCAGAGTAATGGTTAGGACCAAAGAGATCCATGTGAAGCAATTCAAATGGTCGAGTGGTAGTCATGATAGTCTTCGCTGGATGCTTGGTCTTGGTCATCTTTCCAGCTTCACAGGCTCCGCACAAGTGATCCTTGAGGAATTTGACATTCTCAATGCCAATGGAATGCTTCTTCTTCGCGAGCATGTGTAAGTTCCTCATGCCAGCATGACCTAGTCGTCGATGCCATAGCCAGCCTTCTGAAGCTTTTGCAAGTAGACATATAGCTGGTTGTGGTCCTCAAAGACTTTGGAATTGTCAGCAATATACAAATCTCCTCTCCTAAAGCCTTCAAAGACTTTGGAATTGTCAGCTTCCATGATCACAATGCAAGATACTTGCCAAAGATAACAACCATATCAAGATCACAAAGCATTGAGACTGACATGAGGTTGTATCCTAAGGACTCGACAAGCATGACTTTGTCCATGTGTCGATCCTTTGAGATCGCAACCTTACCTAGACCCAATACCTTGCTTTTGCCTTTGTCAGCGAAGATGATATGCTTTAGATTTTGATGGAGATAAGGGAATATTCATCAACAGATTCTTGTCACCAGTCATGTGATTCGTACATCCTCTATCGAGGACCCACTCGGTGGCTTTGGGTAGATCATCCTGCAGATGAATTAGTGGAACTTACGAACTCATATACTTCATCAGTGAAGAATATGACATCAATTTCATCAGATCAATTTCATCAAATCAATAGAACAGATAAAGCAGTATGAGGACGTGAGAAATGAGGATTCATTTCTTCATGATTAGCATGCATCCTTTCAGGCATATTCAGGTCTCCAGCAAATTCTTCAGACGCATAAGTACGTCTGGAGACCTGACCCTCCATAAGAGATTAGTTCTTTTTCTTCACCACCCACATCTGAAGGGGTGGCAAAGAGTTCATCATTCTGCGAGCTCCATAAGAGAAAGGTGGCATAGAAGCTAGTCCACTTCGTTTCACATAAGAGGAGTTAGGGTAAGAATATGAATAAGCAGAGAAATTCTTCGAGGACTCATGAACATAGTGGTTTGAAGAATAATGCTCATATTCATAGCCCTTAGTTCTTCCCTGCGAAACAGAAGTGTTAGCACGATGATGTTCATATGAGGATTTTGATCCTTTTGAGGAATTTGATCCGCCTGAGGAATTCGGTCCGTATGAGGACTTGGATCCATATGAAGAATTTGGTCCATATGAAGAATTTGATCTGGGGTTCCTATTCTTCATAGGTGGTGTCATGATGACATTCACCTCAAGACTTTCAAGGCACCTTTTGGGAACCCAGATTTTCTTCATAGAGGAACCGTTCCTGCAGTTAGTGCCAACATATCTAGCAAATACTTCACCATTCTAATTTTTGAATAGTTTATAGTTTGAGTCAAATGACTCATCAGAAGAAAGAGGAGATTCACATGTAAAGCCAGATAAAGTAGATGGATCTACTCGAGGTCCCTTTGCAGGAACCCATGAGGTTTTGTGGTACTGCTCAGGCTTCCAGTATGTTCCATCAGGATTGAGTTTCCTCTCAAAGGCAATACCCTCTTTCCTAGGGTTCGTGTTGAGGATCTGCTTTTTAAGCACATCACAAAGAGCTTGATGCCCTTTGAGGCTTTTGTACATGCCTGTCATATACAATTCCTTCAGCCTTGCGTCCTTAGTGATACTAGCAATATCCTCAGATGAGGAATTAGTGATAGCAGAGACAGATGAAGAATTTGTAGCAGTAGAAGCATTTGAACATTCAGGTGAAGAATTAGCAAATTCACATTCAATGCACTTCAAACATGGAGGAATGAATTATTCCTGAGCAGCGCTGATTTGTTGAGCAAGTAATGAATCACGCTCCTTCTGAAGATCTTCATAACTCACCCTTAGCTTATCAAGATCTTGCTTTATTTGAAGAAATTCATAAGAAAGCTTCTCATGATCAGATAAGAGAGTGTTATATGATGACTTTGAAGGTTGTCAAACTTAGACTGAAGTCTCTGAAGACTTTCAGTCAAGGTTTTAGTGCGATCCATTTCTTCACCCAACATATCATCACTTTTATCTAGCATGTTTTGAACCTTTTCAAAAGCCTTTTGTTGTTTCACAGCAATCTTAGCAAGTTTTGAGTAGCTAGGCTTGAGGTTTTCATCAGATTCATCCTCACTTGATTCAGAGGAGGGATATTTGAGTACCTTGGCACCCTTTGCCATGAAGCAATAGGTGGGAGCGTAGTCATCATCGTCGTCATCGGCCTTGTTGTGGAAGCCATTTTCTTTAGTGTTGAAGATGGACTTGCTGACGAACGCAGTAGAGAGGGCTTGGCTCGCCACACCAGATTCTGACTCCTCAGATGCCTCCTCTTCCTCAGGTTCCTCGGATTCAGCTTCAGAGTCCATTTCCTTGCCAATGAATGCCCGAGCCTTCTTAGAGCTGCTCCTCTTGTGAGATGAAGACTTCGAGGATTTTGATGATGAAGACTTTGAAGATTTCTTCTTCTTCTTTGAGTCATCAGAACTGTAATCCTTGTATTTCTTCTTCTTTGATTCCTTTTCCCACTGAGGACAATCTTGAATGTAGTGACCAGGTTTCTTGCATTTGTGGCATAGCCTCTTCTTGTAGTCACGGGATGAGGAATAATCACTTCTTGAGGATTTTCCAAAGCGACCACGCCTTGAGAACTTCTGGAATTTCTTCACGAGCATTGCTAGCTCTGGGCTCAGTTCTTCACGATCACCAAGGCTGCTACCAGAATCTTCACCTTCAGATTCAGACACTGCCTTGGCCTTCAGGGCATGTGATCTACCATAGCTCGGACCATAGAGATCTCTCTTCTCAGCAAGCTGGAACTCATGAGTGTTTAGCCTTTCGAGGATATCAGCAGGATCAAGTGACTTGTAGTCTCCACGTTCTTGTATCATCAGTGCCAGAGTGTCAAATGAGGAATCAAGCGATCTCAGCAATTTCTTCACCACCTCATGGTCGGTGATGTCAGTGGCACCAAGTGCTTGAAGCTCATTTGAAATGTCAGTGAGGCGATCGAAGGTTTGCTAACCATTTTCATTGTCGAGTCTTTTGAAGCGGTTGAAGAGATTGCGAAGAACGTCAACTCAAGAGTGACGCTGTGTTGAGACTCCTTCATTGACCTTGGACAGCCTATCCCAGATAAGCTTAGCTGTCTCCAAAGCACTCACTCTGCCATACTGCCCTTTGCTCAGATGGCCACATATGATGTTCTTCGCTTGAGAATCGAGTTGCTTGAATCTCTTCACGCCAGCAGTGTTGATGGTAGGAGTGACAGAGGGGACGCCATTCTCCACAACATACCAGAGATCATTATCTGCCTCAAGATGCATTCGCATCTTATTCTTCCAGTAGGGGTAGTCCATCCCATCGAAGGTAGGACACCCAGCAGAGACCTTGATCATACCTACGGTCAACATAACTAAAACTCCAGGCGGTTAAACCAAAATCACACAGAACAAGGGAGTACCTTGCCCTGATACCAAATGAAAGTGCGTTAAGTCGACTAGAGGGGGGTGAATAGGCAATTTTTATGAATTCTTCACTGAGGAATTTCAGGGTGAGGAAATTCCTAAGAGAAGAACTACTTGCAGCGAAACAAGTACTCAGATGCAAACATAACAGAGTATAAGCATGGTCATCATGATGAAATGAAAACACGCATAGAGTACAGAAAGCGTAAACACAGGATAAACAGGATGAAGACAAGCAGCCTGAAGAAATTGAACTGAGGAAATTGAGAAAGTCTTCAGTCAAAGTCTTCGAACAGATATGAACAAGCACACAACACAGTAATGAAGAAATGAAAGAGTTGAGGAAATAGAACCAGTAGGCTTGGTGAAGATAATGATTTGGTAGACCAGTTCCAACTGCTGTGACAGTTGTACGTCTGGTTGGAGCGGCTAGGTATTTAAACCTGAGGACACATAGTCCCGGACACACAGTCCTAACTGTATTCTCCTTGATCTAAGGTCACATAGACCTCGCCCAATCACTCGTGGTAAGTCTTCAGGTGACTTCCAAACCTTCACAAACTCGGTCACTCGGCGATCCACAATTTCCTCTTTGATGCTCTAGACCATGATGCCTAACTGTCTGGAAGATGCACAGTCTACAAAGGTTACAAGCATCGGATCCACGCATGATCAATCTCTTCAGTGATGCTCAATCACTTTGTGTTTGTAGGTGTTTGGGTTTGGATTTCCTCACTTGATGATTTTCGCTCAAAGTCCTCGGAGGATGGGATGCTCTCAAATGACAAGTGTCAATTTCTCTCGGAGCAGCCAACCAGCTAGTGGTTGTAGGGGGAGGCAATTTATGGCCTAGGGAGCAGCCCGACATGATAATAGATAAATGCCCTTCAATGATATGACCGTTAGGTAGGTAGATATTTTGGGACAGCTGGCGCTTAGCACAACAACGGTCGGAATTTTGACTATCAAATTCCTCAGGGCTATCATGTTCCTCACTTGTAGGCAATCCGCACTGGCGAATTCCTAACTCCTAAGTCAAAACAAATTCCTCAGAGACCAGAAGAACTTCATCCCTGTCACTGAAGAAATTGACTGAGTTGCATGAGATTTCCAATGGCTTCACTCGAAGGGATTGGTAGGTTAGGATTTTGAGTTGAGCATCACATGGAAATTTTTCCTTAGTATTTCCTCGACCCCCTTTAACAGTACGGTGTTTCCTAAGACTCAAGAAAGATAAAATGAAACTACGAAAACAAAAGTCTTCACGCTGCATGTTCCTCGTATGAATACCAAGTCTTCAGGGTCACACCAATTTCTTCACTTTCAAAGTCTTCAGAAAGTCTTTAGAAATCCAAAGTCTTCAGTCAAAGATATTCATTTTTAGGGGTCTACTTTCTCTATAAATATCAAAATCCTCAGACTTATAGACGTGTGTACACTCACAAACGCATCAGTCCCTTAACCTATAAGTCTTCAATACACCAAAATCACTAAGGGGCACTAGATGCACTTACACACTATATCGGAGAAGTTTGTACTTATTAAGGATTACATTGATGGGTTCCCTTTTACCGTTGAACATGATGATTTTGATGAATATAATATGCATGTGCTTGCTTCTCCTAGTTGCAATTATTGTGAGATAGGAACTACATCTACACCTCTTTATGTTTCCAACACGATAAAATTGCAAGAAACTACTTATGCTATGTATTGGCCTTTACTTGATGTACATGAATTGTTCTTGTATGACATGTCGATGCATAGGAAGAGAGTTAGACTTCATCATTGCATGATATACGTTGCTTTGTGCTCACTACTAAATGCCAAACCATTGTTAATTAAAATTGGCTTTGATATACCTTGGGATTCGGGTGGATCCATTACTTGAGCACTTTATGCCTAGCTTAATGGCTTTAAAGAAAGTGCTGCCAGGGAGACAACCCGGAAGTTTTAGAGAGTCATTTATTTCTGTTGAGTGCTTTTATATAGTTTAAAAACAAAAAAATATAGAGGGGAACTTGAAAACTTTTTCACAAAAGAGAAGCGATTGGAAGTTATGCATTGGAGAAGTTAGGTTTGACCTTGAACACTTGTGTTCAAGCTCATGGAAACAATGTAGAATTTTTCATGAAGATTCTCACAAAAATAATTATCCCCTTGTACAATTCCATTATATTACAAAAATAATGTGCCAAGATTTATCTTTAGGATGATTAGATTGCTTGTTGGTATGTGCGGTGCAGAAACAGAAACTTTGGCTGTAGCGCGTGAATTTTCATTTTTTACGAGAACGTAAAAAGGTTATGAAAATTTTTGCACATTATTTCTACACAAATTGTTTATTTCTTCCTAATTTTGCAGAATTTTTGGAGTACTGGAAGTATGGTAGATGTTCAGATTGCTACAGACTGTCCTGTTTAAGAAAGATTCTGTTTTTGATGCATTGTTTTGCTTGTTTTGATGAAACTATTGATTCTATCAGTGGTATAAGCCATGAAAAGTTATGTTATAGTAGCTAAAATGAAAAAAACAAAATATGAATTGGTTTGCAACAGTACTTAGAGTAGTGATTTGCTTTATTATACTAACAGATCTTACCGAGTTTTTGTTGAGTTTTGTGTGGATGAAGTGATCAAAGATCGAGGAGGTCTCGATATGAGGAGAAGGAGGAGAGGCAAGAGCTCAAGCCTGGGGATGCCCAATGCACCCAAGTAAATATTCAAGGAGACTCAATCGTCTAAGCTTGGGGATGCCCCAGAAGGTATCCCATCTTTATTCAACAAGTATCGGTATGTTTTCGTCTTCGTTTCGTTCACGCGATATGTGTAAATCTTGGAGCGTCTTTTGTGTTTATTTTCACTTTTCTTTTATGCACCATGCTGGTATGAGATAGTCCATAGTTGATTTATAGAATGCTCATTGCACTTCACTTATATCTTTTGAGTATGGCTTTACAGAATGCTTCATGTGCTTCACTTATATCATTTGAAGTTGGATTGCCTGTTTCTCTTCACATAGAAAACTGTTATTTGAAGAATTCTCTTTTGCTTCACTTATATTTATTAGAGCATGATATTTTGTAGAAAGAATAAAACTCTCTTTCTACACTTATATCTATTTAGAGAGTCAACAGGAATTGGCCATTTGCATGGTTAGTCATGAAATCGTGCATAAAACTTATGGATCACTAAATATGATATGTTTGATTCCTTGCAATAGTTTTGTGATATAGAGATGGAATATGTGGGAGGTACTAGTAAACGGTTGTGGTTAGTAAGAATATTGGTATTAAGGTTTGTGATTCCTGAAGTATGCACGTATAGTCTCTCTTTATGCTATGAAGTTGGAGCATGATTTATTATTGATTGTCTTCCTTATGAGTGGCGGTCGGGGACGAGTGACGGTCTTTTCCTAAAAATCTATCCCCCTAAGGGCATGCATAGTAGCACTTCGCTTCGAGGGCTAATAAACTTTTGCAATAAGTATATGAGTTCTTATGACTAATGTGAGTCCATGGATTATACGCACTCTTACCTTTCCGCAATTTGCTAACCTCTACGGTACCGTGCATTGCCCTTTCTCACATCGAGAGTCGGTGCAAACTTCGCCAGTGCATCCAAACCCTGTGATATGATACGCTCTATCACACATAAGCCTTATTATATCTTCCTCAAAATAGCCACCATACCTACTGAGGGAGTCCTGGACTAGGGGGTGTCCGGATAGCCGAACTATCATCTTTGGCCGGACTCTTGGACTATGAAGATACAAGATTGAAGACTTCGTCCCGTGTCCGGATGGGACTTTCCTTGGCGTGGAAGGCAAGCTTGGCGATATGGATATCTAGATCTCCTACCATTGTAACTGACTCTGTGTAACCCTAACCCTATCCGGTGTCTATATAAACCGGAGGATTTTAGTCCGTAGGGCGAACAACAATCATACCATAGGCTAGCTTCTAGGGTTTAGCCTCCTTGATCTCGTGGTAGATCTACTCTTGTACTACCCATATCATCAATATTAATCAAGCAGGAGTAGGGTATTACCTCCATCGAGAGGGCCCAACTGGGTAAAAATATCGTGTCCCTTGTCTCCTGTTACCATCCGCCGAGGCGCGACCCCCTACCGGAGATCCGCGGTTTTGACACCGACATTGGTGCTTTCATTGAGAGTTCCTCCGTATCGTCATCTTTAGGCCCGATGGCTCTTTCAATCATCAAGAATGACGCAGTCCAGGTGAGACTTTTCCCCGGACAGATCTTCAGATTCGGCGGCTTTGCACTTCGCCAATTCGCTAGGCCATCTGGAGCAGATCGAAAGCTACGCCCCTGGCCATCAGGTCAGATTTCAAAGCTTGAACTATATGGCCGACATCCGCGGAGACTTGATCTTCGACGGATTCGAGCCACAGCCAAGTGCGCTGCACTGTCTCGATGGGCATGATCTAGCTCTGCCGCCGAACAGTGCCTTGGAAGCCGCACCAGAGTCCGCTCCGACCCTTAGCTCGGAGCCGACTCACCCGATCGAGGACGAGTGGCTGGACACCGCCTCGGGGGCTACGATATCAACGGCGATTGAGCCGAACTCCATCCCTGTCCTATGCGAAGACCGTGACTCCAAGGTGCCGGACTCCTCTCCGGACTCTGAACCCTCCGCGCCCCTGCCAATCGAATCCGATTGGGCGCCGTTCATGGATTTCACTGCCGCGGACATCTTTCAGCACTCGCCCTTTGGCGACATCTTGAATTCACTAAAGTCTCTCTCTTTATCAGGAGAGCCCTGGCCGGACTACGGTCAGGAAGGTTGGGATGCGGACGACGAAGAAATTCAACGCCCACCCACCACCCACTTTGTAGCCACTGTCGATGATTTAACCGACATGCTCGACTTCAACTCCGAAGACATCGACGGTATGGACGACGATGTCGGAGACGACCAAGACCCAGTGCCTACAGGGCACTGGAAGGCCACCTCGTCATATGACATATACATGGTGGACATCCCAAAAGATGGGAATGGCGATGGAACGGCGGAGGATGACCCCTCCAAGAAACAACCCAAGCGCCGACGTCAGCGGCGCTGCTCTAAATCCCGCCACAGTAAAAACGGCGATTCCGACACGGGAGATAATAACACCCCGGACAGTGCCGAAGACAACCCCCTCCAGCAGGATTCAGCACAGGAGGAGGGACAAGCTAGCCCTCATGATAGAGCGGCAGACAGGGAGGTGGAGGATGATGATTATATACCTCCCTCCGAAGATGAGGCAAGCCTCGACGACTACGAATTTGTCGTGCCTGAGGATCCTGCCGAACAGGAGCGTTTCAAACGCAGGCTTATGGCCACGGCAAGCAGCCTCAAGAAAAAGCAGCAGCAGCTTAGAGTTGACCAAGACTTGCTAGCTGACAGATGGACTGAAGTCCTTGCAGCCGAAGAGTATGAACTCGAACGCCCCTCCAAGAGATACCCCAAACGCAGGCTGCTACCCCAATTAGAGGAAGCAACACCCAAACCTACATCACCAGCGCATGATGCGGCCGACCGGCCACCCCGTGGTCGCGACAGAGAGGCCTCTAGACCCTCCATTCAAGCCGCACTCCGGCGTCGCTCGAAAAGTACCAAGGCACGGGGAAACGCGCCAGACCTGCGAGACATATTGGAGGACAAGGAAAGGCAAACAAGATCGATCTACGGATCGCGTGGGCGCCCCACGACACGTGACGATAACCGTCACGCCGGATATAGCAATTCCGCCGGCCAAACACGATGACAAAGCTCATTTGAGCTGCGTCGTGATATAGCTCAATACAGAGGCACCGCACACCCACTATGCTTCACAGATGAAGTAATGGATCATCAAATCCCCGAGGGTTTCAAACCCGTAAACATCGAATCATACGATGGCACAACCGATCCTGCGGTTTGGATCGAGGACTACCTCCTCCATATCCACATGGCCCGCGGCGATGATCTACACGCCATCAAATACCTCCCACTCAAGCTTAAAGGACCAGCTCGGCATTGGCTCAACATCTTGCCAGCAGAATCAATTGGTTGTTGGGAGGACCTGGAAGCCGCATTCCTTGATAACTTCCAGGGCACATACGTGCGACCACCAGACGCCGATGACCTCAGCCACATAATTCAGCAGCCAAAAGAATCGGCCAGACAATTCTGGACACGGTTCATAACCAAGAAAAATCAAATCGTTGACTGTCCGGATGCAGAGGCCCTTGCAGCCTTTAAACATAACATCCGCGACGAGTGGCTTGCCCGGTACCTAGGACAGGAAAAGCCGAAATCCATGGCAGCCCTCACCACACTCATGACCCGCTTTTGCGCGGGAGAGGACAGCTGGCTAGCTCGAAGCAAAAACTTGGCCAAACACCCTGATAGTTCGGATACCAAGGACAGCAATGGCAGGTCGCGTCGCAACAAGCATAAACGCCGCATTAACGGTGATAATGCTGAAGATACGACAGTAAATGCCAGATTTAGAGGCTCTAAACCCGGTCAGCGGAAGAAGCCATTCAAAAGAAATACCCAGGTCCCGTCCAACTTGGACCGAATACTCGATCACTTGTGCCAGATACATGGCACCCCCGAAAAACCAGCCAACCACACCAACAGGGATTGTTGGGTGTTCAAGCAAGCAGGCAAGCTAAGTGCCGAACTCAATGACAAGTTGCTGCATAGCGATGACGAGCAGGATCCCCGGCCGCCGAACAATAGAGGACAGAAGGGCTTCCCCCCACAAGTGCGGACGGTGAACATGATATACGCAACCCACATACCCAAAAGGGAGCGGAAGCGTGCACTAAGGGACGTATATGCGATGGAGCCAGTCGCCCCGAAGTTCAACCCATGGTCCTCCTGCCCGATCACCTTTGATCGAAGGGACCATCCCACTAGCATCCGCCACGGTGGATTCGCCGCATTGGTTCTTGACCCAATCATTGACGGATTTCACCTCACTAGAGTCCTGATGGACGGCGGTAGCAGCCTGAACCTGCTTTATCAAGATACAGTGCGCAAAATGGGCATAGACCCATCAAGGATTAAACCCACAAAGACGACCTTTAAAGGCATAATACCAGGTGTAGAGGCCAATTGTACAGGCTCAGTTACACTCGAAGTGGTCTTCGGATCCCCGGATAACTTCCGAAGCAAAGAATTAATCTTCGACATAGTCCCGTTCCGCAGCGGCTATCACGCACTGCTTGGACGAACCGCATTTGCAAAGTTCAATGCGGTTCCGCACTACGCATACCTCAAGCTCAAGATGTCAGGCCCTCGAGGAGTAATCACGGTCAATGGAAACACCGAACGCTCTCTCCGAACGGAGGAGCACACGGCGGCCCTCGCGGCGGAGGTGCAAAGCAGCCTCTCACAGCAATTCTCGAGTCCGGCTATTAAACGTCCGGCCACCGTCAAGCGCGCCCGGAGTAACCTACAACAAGACCGCCTGGCATGATCCGAGCACGCGTAGCAATCCGGCCCCAACCCCAGCCCTCGCGAAACTGCGAAGCCGATTACTGCGCGTACATAACTACGCCCGGAGATACCATGGGCATAAGGGAGGGCACGACCACGGCACGCCTGCACGCGGCTCAACCGCACTGGGGCCCCGATTGTGTCATTCTTTTTCTTTTTCTTACTTTCAGGACTCCATTTTCCAGAAGCCCTGTCCGGCACTAGGATTGCCGAACTCACGATGCAACAGCCAGGGAAGCAGAAAGCTACGTCGAGTGTCCAGGTGGTCTCTACTACGAGCATTATACATGTTTTACACACCATCCTGCAGCTTACCCCTAGAGGGGGACATGTTAAATAGTCCCATCCCTTGCTTATCGCACTATTTGTATCGTTCTGCTTTTATTTGCAGTTTCTTTTTAATAACCAATATATAGCTCTTGCCTATTATTGCATTCTTTCCCATTATATATGTTCATTTATGACATTGAGCAACCGTACACTTTGGTACGGCCAATACACCAGGGGCTTAAGTACCCCAAAAGTATGGTGTGATAAGTCCGAACACTTTCACAAGTGCGGCACCCCGAACTTATAGCATTATATGCATCGGCTCCGAATCATGTCTTGGGTCAATAGTTGGGTTTGCCCGGCTCCCATGTTTAGGTACCTTACGTTCCGTTATATCGGCTAAGGTAGCGCTGGGAAAACCACTGCGATTGTGCCCCGGTTGAGCTGGGTTGAGCACCTCAGTGGAGAAAGCTAAAACTGACCGTCATGATAGGGCGAGAGCAGGTCGCTGTTCGAGAGGTTTTTTCGGGTCCCTAAAGACTTATGCCGCTTAGAGCGAGGAGTCGGCATTGTCCGGCCAAGGCGTGGATAGCGCCCCGAACTCGGTCTTCCGAATACTAGGGGCTTCACCAAATTTAAAATTATAGAATTCTATGGCTAAGGAGAGTGTTCAAGCACTATAAGTCCGGTTGCCTTGTTCGTTGCGTTGAGCGCCTCCTCGACGGACCCAAGAATGGGAACAAGAGCGCTCAAGTTTATCCCAACACCCCACTCATGGCATGGGGGCTGAAGCCAACGACTTGCCATCTCTCAAATTTGATAAACGGCCGCACAGAAGGTAATATTTTAAATTAACAAGCGTTGCTTAGCGCATATGAACAAGTTTTCAGCGTACAGGATAACAAATGCGAGTCTATTAAAAAATTACATCTTTGGAGCACTCTGTGACGCCCCAAGACCGGAGCTTCAGTTGCCTTCCAGGGTTTCCGAGTTTTGTCGTGTGATTTGTTTTGTTTGTGCATTCATCATGTCATCTCTCGCATTGCATCATCTCATCATGCCATCATATCATTAATTTTCAAAAACTCAACTAAATAAATCGTATGGATTTTTCGATCCATTTAAATCGAGGGAAGGTTGACTTCTCTTTATAACATACCCTCCCGATATTAGGGAGCTATATAAAATATTCCTCGTTTTGGAATCACCATAACACACTTGCAAAATAAATCCCATGCCTTTTCTGTTCCGAGTTGACCTCAAAACCTTGCCAATTTTATTTCATCATTTTCCGGAGTTCCACCAAAAATCCTCGGGCCATTTTTGTTAAATCCTTCATATTTTTGTGAGCCCGGGAAAATTGTCCTCGTTCCCAAATTCTTTCCCTAACCCTCTTTTTCTTTTTGTCTCTCTTTAATGGTTTTTCTGCTAAGTAATATAAGAGAGGAGAGAGGAGCCAGCCCAGCCGGCCTCTTGGGCCTGACCAACCAGACCGGCCCATTCCACCAGACCCCTTGAGGCCCGACCGAACCCAGCGCAGCTCTAACCCTAGGCGCTCCCGTGCCCGATCCACCCCCATCCCTCTCGATCTCTCCCTCTGGCCGCCGCCACCTTCTCTCGATCCCATCTCCCTCCTCTGCGCCCCACCTCTCCTCTCTCGCGCCCGATCTCCCCATCTCTCCCGATCCCCCCTCATCTCTCCCTCGTCGCCCCCACTACACCCGACCCTCTCGCCGACGCCGCACCCGATCCCCGTCGCCCTCGTCAGCGACCAGGCGGACCCCAGTGGCCTCCTCGCCGCCGTCGTGCCCTCCTCCAGAGCTCCGCGCCCTTCCTCCTTCAGCCGCTCCTCCTCCGCCTCGGCGTCGCCCGCCCGCAGCAGCAGCTGCACCCGACCCTCTCGCCCGCCCGGCCTCGCTTTCTCCTCTCCTCCGCGACGCTCCCGCCAGAGCCCCGCAGGTCCGCGTCGTCGCCTCCCCATGGCGCCGTGCCCGGCCTCCTGCGTCCTCGCCTCCGGCGACCCTCGCCGCTCCCTGCGCCGGTCCCCCTCGCCCCTTGCCGCCTCCTCCGGTGGTGGCGACCACCAGGAGCTCCACAAGGGGCCGGAGTCCCCTGCCTCCACAACCACCGAACCAGGACGCCAAGCTCTCTTTCGGGAATCTCCTCAAGACCAGGAACGCCCTGACCGAGACCGACAAGTACCACTACGCGGATTCGCCAAGTCCGACTACAAAGCAAAGACCATGCACCACTACTGTTCCTGTGGATTTTGGCAAGTACCCCTACGCACGGATAGGCCAAGGTCGACTACGCCCGATGATGCGACAAGTACCTTTACCGATGACTCGGACGTCTACAAACCGTGTACGACTACCGTCGCCAAAATCGAGATGTACGACTACCATCGCGAGACCGCAAGTACCACGACAACCCCGAAGGGTTTCGGACCCGTCAAGTACCTCTTCGAAAACGAACGTGAACCACTACTGTCGACCCTCGAAGACCCCGTGGACCCCGAACATCCACGGGACATGAACAACTACTTCCGATGACGAGATGTACCACTACCATCGAACGTGAACGCCCTACTTCCCCTCGCCGTGTCGACTACTTCCCTCTGAAAACGCGAACCGTCCCGCTTGAACGTTCCGAAGGTATAACCCGTGACGACCGCCGTGATCGAATCATCCTTGCGATGCCCTCTTTGCCATGCCACCGCTCCGTGGGAACCCGGTAATCGGGATCACCCCACCATCTTGCATGACTCGCTTCCGCTCACGCTCTCTTTTGCACCGACATCTCAATGAGCTGTCGGAACCGATATGTTGCCGTGGCACCATTTTCGGATTCGTTGCCGTGGCACCCCTTTCTTCCACCACGGTGACACAATGCTTCATAATGCTCTTGTCAACAATTTCATAATATTGCATAAAACTTGTATATGTCATCCGCATCATGATAACAACATTTAAATGTTTATAATTGTTGTTTGCTTTAATTTGCTTAAATGCCATGCTAAAATGATTTATTTCATAACTAAATAACCGTAACTCGGATTTAAATAAATTATATATGTAAATGGGGTAGAAAAATGCCTAGATTAACATGGTCCACTTTACTTTGCATGTTTAACAAATCTAAAATATGCCTTAGGTCAGATCTGTTCCAAATTCGAATTATGCATATGAGGATTTTCCGGAATTGTTGTTGTTGTTTCCGGCCTCATTTAATCTTGCCTAAATAGTTAGTTTCATATGCTTCACCCCCCTCTTGCCATGTTTAATAACAATTAATATTGTTGAGTACCTAATCAAGAGTGAACTAAATAAATGTTGTGGTGTTTCGTCAATATGCAACTCGTTGCATGTTGGGCTCCATTTAACTTGTAGTTTTGTTTGTGCTTATTGCCATGCCATGCTATTTAAACCGGACATGCATCATACTTGATTGCGCATCATGCCATGTCTATGTGATGGTTGTTTTACTATGTGGTTTGCTTCTTTCCGGTTTGCTTCTCTCGTTAGCTTCGGTTCCGTTCCGGAGTTGTGAGGATTCATTCGACCTCGTCCGTTTGTCTTCTTCATGGACTCGTTCTTCTTCCTTGCGGGATTTCAGGCAAGATGACCATACCCTCGAAATCACTACTATCTTTGCTTGCTAGTTGCTCGCTCTTTTGCTATGCCTATGCTACGATGCCTATCACTTGCTTATCATGCCTTCCCATATTGCCATGTCAAGCCCCTAACCATCCTTTCCTAGCAAACCGTTGTTTGGCTATGTTACCGCTTTGCTCAGCCCCTCTTATAACGTTGTTAGTTGCAGGTGAAGATGAAGTTTGTCCCTTGTTGGAACATGGAGATGTTGTTCCTCGTTGGAACATGTTTACTTGTTGGGATATCACAATATATCTTATTTAATTAATGCATCTATATACTTGGTAAAGGGTGGAAGGCTCGGCCTTATGCCTGGTGTTTTGTTCCACTCTTGCCGCCCTAGTTTCCGTCATATCGGTATTATGTTCCCGGATTTTTGCGTCCCTAACGCGGTCGGGTGATTTATGGGACCCCCTTGACAGTTCGCTTTGAATAAGACTTTTCCAGCAAGGCCCAACATTGGTTTTACCATTTGCCTCACCTATGCCCTTTTTCCCTTGGGTTTCCGGAGCCCGAGGGTCATCTTTATTTTAGCCCCCCCGGACCAGTGCTCCTTCGAGTGCTGGCCCGAACTAGAGTGTTGTGCAGCGCCCCCTCAAGGCAACTTGAGGTTTGGTTTTAGTTGTACGGACTGCTCATCCGAGTGTGCCACGAGACCGAGATATGTGCAGCTCCTATCAGATTTGTCGGCACATCCGGCGGCTTTGCTGGTCTTGTTTTATTGCTGTGATATGTCTTGTAGCCGGATTCCGAGACTGATCGGGTCTTCCCGGGAGAAGGAATATCCTTCGTTGATCGCGAGAGCTTATCATGGGCTAAGTTGGGACACCCTGCAGGTATTATCTTTCAAAGCCGTGCCCATGGTTATGTGGCAGATGGGAATTTGTTAATGTCCGTTGTAGAAAACCCGAAGTTGATCTTAATTAAAATACACCAACGCGTGTGTAACTGTGATGGTCTCTTCTCGTGAGTCCGGAAGTGAACACGGTGTTGGAGTTATGCTTGACGTAGGTTGTTCTAGGATCACTTCTTGATCATAGTTGTTCGACCGTGCTTTTGCCTTCTCTTCTCGCCCTCTTTTGCGTATGTAGCCACCATATATGCTAGACGCTTGTTGCAGCTCCACCTCACTACCCTGTCCTACCTTTAAGCTTAAATAGTCTTGATCTCGCGGGTGTGAGATTGCTGAGTCCCCGTGACTCACAGATACTTCCAAACCAGTTTGCAGGTGCCGATGAAACCGTGCAGGTGATGCACCCGAGCTCAAGGAGGAGCTCGATGAAGACTTTGTGCATTGTGTTGTTTCGCTTCAGCTGATCAAGAGTGGAGCCAGTTAGGGCGATCGGGATCTGTGTAGCATTTGGGGTAGTCTTCTTTTTATTTTGGTTCCGTAGTCGGACCTTGATTGTACCTGTATGATGTAATGTTTTACTCATGTATTGTGTGAAGTGGCGATTGTAAGCCAACTATGTTTCTCTTTCCTTATGTATTACATGGGTTGTGTGAAGATTACCTCACTTGCGACATTGCTTTCAATGCGGTTATGCCTCTAAGTCGTGCTTCGACACGTGGGAGATATAGCCGCATCGAGGGCGCTATGTTGGTAATCGAGCCTTCCCGACTTAGGAGCCCCCTACTTGATTGTTTGGCGTTGTTGAGTCTAGAATGGAAAATGTTTTGAGTCTTAGGATTATATATATCGGAGAGTATTCTTTTTACTCCTCGGTCCCTTCGTCGCTCCGGTGAGGTATCCCGACGTAGAGTTTTGACTTTTCTCTCCTCAAATTTCACTAAATTTTTTTAGGATCACGCTGGTATCTTGGAATCGTTCGATGGTTTTGTGACGAGAACATTGTTCTTGGTGCCTCCCGACATTTAGGGGTTGTGGCGGTGTCCCGGGAGTTGAGCTCGAGGTGTTGTCGTCACAATTTTATCGCTGCGATTCGAATACCTGAGTTTTGCCGACATCGAAATCTCTTTTGTGCAGTTGTTGGTGAGATAACCTCGATAGCCCAATCTTGTGGCGAGTCGAAAAGGGAGTATTGCCATGACTTGTATAACGGATGTTTTTCAAGGTCGAGGTACACGATTTCGAGGATTTCTTGGTTATGTGTTGACGGATGGATACAATTGGATCTAGGTATTGTTAGTTTGGGTGATATATTTTGTGTCCCTGTATCCCCAACACCAGATTGCATAACCAGAAAGTTTCGGAGTTTATAGGTGGAATTCAAGTAGCTCCTAGAATATCTTTCCAACAGATGCATGATATGGGATTGGGTAAATCTCTATCATATGTGTTTGTTTCGGCTTATTCGCAAGCCAAATCCTTTGTTTTTGTTTCGTTTTGTGGTATTCAAGTTGCTTCAATGCCAAGTGTTGATTCCATACCTTTCCTAAATGGTGTTCTCATATTGCTATGTGAATACTAATCCTTCTTGATCACTGAGCTTGTCATGTCAATTCTTTTCTCAACCGTGCGTTTTCTTCAAGTGGATCCGATCATTCCAACATTCGCAAGATCAATTCTAAGTTTTTTTTCTCTCAACGGTGTTCGTTTCATCCGACCCAAGTTGTTTTGATTTCCCGCCCTCCCACCCTTTTCTTCAAGGACTCAGATTTCTTAATCAAGTATCCATTTTATTGAGTGAAGTTTCTTCATTCTTTTCCTTTATTGTTTTATCCGGTGATTTCTCATGAAGACGCTAAGGAAGCTTCAACCTTATCATTGTTCCATTCTAATTTTTCTTCTCCGGTGGATTTAAGTCAAGTTTTCGGTGTTGATCTTATCCCTTTTCCTCTTTTCACAATGTTTTCTCATGCCGGTGCACCTCTTAATTTTTTCACTTCTTGTTATTCAATTGTTCCGGAGTGTTGAAGATATCTCAGAAGATTCGTGTTTCCATTCTTAATCCGTTCAAGTTATTTCGAGATTGTTATCTCATTCAAGCCATTTAACTCTACCGGTGCAATATCTATTTCAAACAATTGTTCAACGGTGTTTCTTTTGAGTGGGCCCTAACCCACAGGTCTTTTCCCAGGATCTTACCTAACTCTTTTAATTTTCAGGAGCTATTCCCAAATTCATTGCAAAGTTTGATGTAAGGATGAATTATCATCACCAAATGTCTTTCTCCAAGATCTTTCAAATTATTTTCATTGTTGGTTCAACCTTTCTAATTTTCATTCCGAGTGCCTCAACAATTCATGGTGGTGTTTCTCGTCGTCATTCTCGAATTTTGAAGACCAAAGAAGAGTTTCTCTTTAATCTTGCTCCATTCTCTTCAAGATTCATGGTTCTAGCTTGATGCCATCCTCTCATAATTGTTTTGATTGTGAGAATTCTTTTCATCCATCTGGAGCATTTCAGGAGTCTTTTCAGTTTGATTCTCCAGAGCCCATCATTTCAGAATTATTCATTCCAGCTTTCAGCTCTTGTTCTCCAAATCTGACCGGTGCATCATTCAAGTATTCACTAATCAGTTCATGATTTCTCCGTTCTCATGTATCTAAATTCTCTCAAGTATCTTCGTTCATTTCTAATTCCTTACGGTGATTCGTTCTTTTTCTTCGTTCTTTTTCAATTTTTATGGTGGCTTGTTCAAGAGTTCTCTTCCTTCGTTATTATATAGATTCATTCGTTCTTCCCAAATCCTACCGGTGGTTCGTTGAAGACCTTCCCAAGTTTGCGCCATATCTATCTTAATCCTTTCTAAGAGTATAAGTAGTATGCCTAATCCATTGCTTGCCATCAATTTTATTGGTGAAGGATGAGCATAATATAATTCTTATTCTTGTTTCATCGAGTAAATTCAATTCCTTATTCCGGAGGATCATCAAAATTCTTGGTTTCATTTGTTCATCTTTCTTTCCGGAGTTCCAAGTTTTCTCAGTTATATCATTTTAAAGCTTCATCTTGTCACTGCAAGGCTTCACCTTGTGTTTTCAACTTCTCTTTCTTTCTTTCATCCTTTCTTTACCGGAGTTCTTCATGGAGGCTCTACATGGTGGTTCGTCAAGGATTCATTTCTTTCTTCAATTGTTCTCCAAGATTTCTCTCGGAGTTAAGATCCGTCAAGCTATACTCTAATATAAACATGGTGCTCAATACATGTTTTGTTTTGAAGAGCTCAAGTATTCTTCATCTTGCATTCCGAAGTACAATTCGTTCTACCTTATCATTTGAGGTGGTGTTATGTCATTCTCGACAATTTGAGTTCGTGTTTCATGATTCACATGTTGTCAAGAATGAGGTATTTTAAATCCATCAATCTCTTCATTGGAGTTATCTTGGGGTATATTTCACCTAAAGCTTCCCCTAAGGGATTGTTGCTATTTATGGTGCTTATTAATGACCCAAGTTCTTCATTTGTCCTCTCGGTGAAATAAGTTTCTCGTCTCCTTGTTGATCTTAATTCAATCAATTGTTTCCGTTGGTGGCAGAAGCTCACCTCATAATTTTGAGATGTTTTCATAAGCCCACTACAAGCGTATCCTTATCGTTGTCATTTTTCAAACAACTCCGTTCAATCCTACTTCGTAAGGATGCTCTTTCAAATTCATTTATGGTGGGAGATGTTGGTTTCATTCTTCGTTCTATTCATTCCAACTTTCTATCTATCATGCATTGTTTCCGGAGGCATTGTGATGTTGCACTCTTCGACCCATCATCTTCTTTTGTCAAGATCATGTTCTTTTTCTTGCTTATCCATTTAACCGGAGTGTCATGTCTTCATTCGAGTTCTCTCATCTTATCAAGTTTTGCCTGCTTCCTCAACCGGAGAGCTGTCTGAAATCTTTCTTACCCCTTGTGCCATTCTTTCAATAGTTCCGGAGGCAGTGTGTTGTGGATTTCATCAACTATCATCCCATCTTCTCAAGTTCATGTTCAATTCCTTCCATTTTCAGTCGGAGTGCTGCCCAAATTATATCATTCTTACTCCTTCTCGATCTAGTTTTAACCGGAGTGGTTTCAGTATCTATCTTATCACTAAACCTCTTGGTTTTCGTCGTATCCCTTGTTCCTCTTTTCTAACGGAGTGTTTTCAACTTTCTTCATCTTCGTTGTTTTCTTTCTTTCATTTTGTTCAACCTCTCAAGGTTCTTTGGTTTCACTCGTTTGTCAAAGAAGCAACTTTGTTTTACCTCTTCCTCTTCCGCTTTTCTCCGGTGCCATCCTAGATCTCGGACGAGATCCTCTCGTAGTGGTGGAGTGTTGTGACGCCCAAGACCGGAGCTTCAGTTGCCTTCCGTGGTTTCCGAGTTTTGTCGTGTGATTTGTTTTGTTTGTGCATTCATCATGTCATCTCTCGCATTGCATCATCTCATCATGCCATCATATCATTAATTTTCAAAAACTCAACTAAATAAATCGTATGGATTTTTCGATCCATTTAAATCGAGGGAAGGTTGACTTCTCTTTATAACATACCCTCCCGATATTAGGGAGCTATATAAAATATTCCTCGTTTTGGAATCACCATAACACACTTGCAAAATAAATCCCATGCCTTTTCTGTTCCGAGTTGACCTCAAAACCTTGCCAATTTTATTTCATCATTTTCCAGAGTTCCACCAAAAATCCTCGGGCCATTTTTGTTAAATCCTTCATATTTTTGTGAGCCCGGGAAAATTGTCCTCGTTCCCAAATTCTTTCCCTAACCCTCTTTTTCTTTTTGTCTCTCTTTAATGGTTTTTCTGCTAAGTAATATAAGAGAGGAGAGAGGAGCCAGCCCAGCCGGCCTCTTGGGCCTGACCAACCAGACCGGCCCATTCCACCAGACCCCTTGAGGCCCGACCGAACCCAGCGCAGCTCTAACCCTAGGCGCTCCCGTGCCCGATCCACCCCATCCTCTCGATCTCTCCCTCCGCCGCCGCCACCTTCTCTCGATCCCATCTCCCTCCTCTGCGCCCCACCTCTCCTCTCTCGCGCCCGATCTCCCCATCTCTCCCGATCCCCCCTCATCTCTCCCTCGTCGCCCCCACTACACCCGACCCTCTCGCCGACGCCGCACCCGATCCCCGTCGCCCTCGTCAACGACCAGGCCGGACCCCCCGGTGGCCTCCTCGCCGCCGTCGTGCCCTCCTCCAGGAGCTCCGCGCCCTTCCTCCTTCAGCCGCTCCTCCTCCGCCTCGACGTCGCCGCCGGCAGCAGCAGCAGCTGCACCCGACCCTCTCGCCGCCGCCGGCCTCTGCTTCTCCTCTCCTCCGCGACGCTCCCGCCAGAGCCCCGCAGGTCCGCGTCGTCGCCTCCCCATGGCGCCGCGCCCGGCCTCCTGCGTCCTCGCCTCCGGCGACCCTCGCCGCTCCTGCGCCGTCCCCTCGCCTTGCCGCCTCCTCCGGTGGTGGCGACCACCAGGAGCTCCACAAGGGGCCGGAGTCCCCTGCCTCCACAACCACCGAACCAGGACGCCAAGCTCTCTTTCGGGAATCTCCTCAAGACCAGGAACGCTCTGACCGAGACCGACAAGTACCACTACGCGGATTCGCCAAGTCCGACTACAAAGCAAAGACCATGCACCACTACTGTTCCTGTGGATTTTGGCAAGTACCCCTACGCACGGATAGGCCAAGGTCGACTACGCCCGATGATGCGACAAGTACCTTTACCGATGACTCGGACGTCTACAAACCGTGTACGACTACCGTCACCAAAATCAAGATGTACGACTACCATCGCGAGACCGCAAGTACCACGACAACCCCGAAGGGTTTCGGACCCGTCAAGTACCTCTTCGAAAACGAACGTGAACCACTACTGTCGACCCTCGAAGACCCCGTGGACCCCGAACATCCACGGGACATGAACAACTACTTCCGATGACGAGATGTACCACTACCATCGAACGTGAACGCCTACTTCCCCTACGCCGTGTACGACTACTTCCCTCTACGAAACGCGAACCGTCCCGTTTGAACGTTCCGAAGGTATAACCCGTGACGACCGCCGTGATCGAATCATCCTTGCGATGCCCCTCTTTTGCCATGCCACCGTTCCGTGGGAACCCGGTAATCGGGATCACCCCACCATCTTGCATGACTCGCTTCCGCTCACGCTCTCTTTTGCACCGACATCTCAATGAGCTGTCGGAACCGATATGTTGCCGTGGCACCATTTTCGGATTCGTTGCCGTGGCACCCCTTTCTTCCACCACGGTGACACAATGCTTCATAATGCTCTTGTCAACAATTTCATAATATTGCATAAAACTTGTATATGTCATCCGCATCATGATAACAACATTTAAATGTTTATAATTGTTGTTTGCTTTAATTTGCTTAAATGCCATGCTAAAATGATTTATTTCATAACTAAATAACCGTAACTCGGATTTAAATAAATTATATATGTAAATGGGGTAGAAAAATGCCTAGATTAACATGGTCCACTTTACTTTGCATGTTTAACAACTCTAAAATATGCCTTAGGTCAGATCTGTTCCAAATTCGAATTATGCATATGAGGATTTTCCGGAATTGTTGTTGTTGTTTCCGGCCTCATTTAATCTTGCCTAAATAGTTAGTTTCATATGCTTCACCCCCCTCTTGCCATGTTTAATAACAATTAATATTGTTGAGTACCTAATCAAGAGTGAACTAAATAAATGTTGTGGTGTTTCGTCAATATGCAACTCGTTGCATGTTGGGCTCCATTTAACTTGTAGTTTTGTTTGTGCTTATTGCCATGCCATGCTATTTAAACCGGACATGCATCATACTTGATTGCGCATCATGCCATGTCTATGTGATGGTTGTTTTACTATGTGGTTTGCTTCTTTCCGGTTTGCTTCTCTCGTTAGCTTCGGTTCCGTTCCGGAGTTGTGAGGATTCATTCGACCTCGTCCGTTTGTCTTCTTCATGGACTCGTTCTTCTTCCTTGCGGGATTTCGGGCAAGATGACCATACCCTCGAAATCACTACTATCTTTGCTTGCTAGTTGCTCGCTCTTTGCTATGCCTATGCTATGATGCCTATCACTTGCTTATCATGCCTTCCCATATTGCCATGTCAAGCCCCTAACCATCCTTTCCTAGCAAACCGTTGTTTGGCTATGTTACCGCTTTGCTCAGCCCCTCTTATAGCGTTGTTAGTTGCAGTGAATATGAAGTTTGTCCCTTGTTGAACATGGAGATGTTGTTCCTCGTTGGAACATGTTTACTTGTTGGGATATCACAATATATCTTATTTAATTAATGCATCTATATACTTGGTAAAGGGTGGAAGGCTCGGCCTTATGCCTGGTGTTTTGTTCCACTCTTGCCGCCCTAGTTTCCGTCATATCGGTATTATGTTCCCGGATTTTGCGTCCCTAACGCTGTCGGGTGATTTATGGGACCCCCTTGACAGTTCGCTTTGAATAAGACTTTTCCAGCAAGGCCCAACATTGGTTTTACCATTTGCCTCACCTATGCCCTTTTTCCCTTGGGTTTCCGGAGCCCGAGGGTCATCTTTATTTTAGCCCCCCCGGACCAGTGCTCCTTCGAGTGCTGGCCCGAACTAGAGCCTTGTGCAGCGCCCCCTCAAGGCAACTTGAGGTTTGGTTTTAGTTGTACGGACTGCTCATCCGAGTGTGCCACGAGACCGAGATATGTGCAGCTCCTATCGATTTGTCGGCACATCCGGCGGCTTTGCTGGTCTTGTTTTATTGCTGTGAAATGTCTTGTAGCCGGATTCCGAGACTGATCGGGTCTTCCGGGAGAAGGAATATCCTTCGTTGATCGCGAGAGCTTATCATGGGCTAAGTTGGGACACCCTGCAGGTATTATCTTTCAAAGCCGTGCCAGCGGTTATGTGGCAGATGGGAATTTGTTAATGTCCGTTGTAGAAAACCCGGTTGATCTTAATTAAAATACACCAACAAGTGTGTAACCGTGATGGTCTCTTCTCGGAGTCCGGGAAGTGAACACGTGTTGGAGTTATGCTTGACGAGGTTGTTCTAGGATCACTTCTTGATCATAGTTGTTCGACCGTGCTTTTGCCTTCTCTTCTCGCCTCTTTTGCGTATGTAGCCACCATATATGCTAGACGCTTGCTGCAGCTCCACCTCACTACCCTGTCCTACCTTTAAGCTTAAATAGTCTTGATCTCGCGGTGTGAGATTGCTGAGTCCCCGTGACTCACAGATACTTCCAAACCAGTTTGCAGGTGCCGATGAAACCGTGCAGGTGATGCACCCGAGCTCAAGGAGGAGCTCGATGACGACTTTGTGCATTGTGTTGTTTCGTTTCAGCTGATCAGTAGTGGAGCCCAGTTGGGACGATCGGGGATCTGTGTAGCATTTGGGGTAGTCTTCTTTTTTATTTTGGTTCCGTAGTCGGACCTTGATTCTACCTGTATGATGTAATGTTTTACTCATGTATTGTGTGAAGTGGCGATTGTAAGCCAACTATGTTTCTCTTTCCCTTATGTATTACATGGGTTGTGTGAAGATTACCTCACTTGCGACATTGCTTTCAATGCGGTTATGCCTCTAAGTCGTGCTTCGACACGTGGGAGATATAGCCGCATCGAGGGCGTTACACACTCACCCGCCATACGGAGGTGTAACATCCCAAATTTTCAAATTTGGAATGTTATACATTAGGTCATCATGCATATCATATTTTTCTCGCATTTTTCCGATCCTAGAAATTTCACGCAACTCAAGGACCCTCGGAGAGAGTTGGAAGTTTCATTATTTTCATATTTGGGTTTTCTCAAATTTTGAAAATAGGATCATTTGGATTTATTTAAATTATCTTCATAAAGTTTTTCCTATGAAAATTAAGAGAGGGAATAATATGACTTTCCCAACAATTAGGAAAATGAAGATTTTATAAATAAATCAAATTTGGTTTTGGAAGATTTATTTTGCTTAGGCAAAATGAGCATTTTAAAATTTACGCATGTTTGCTGTTTTTAAAGTTCATTTTGTTCACTCATTTTTAGGAGTCGGGAAAATTTGTTTTATTTAAATCGAATTCATTTGGTATTTTTTTAATTCGTTTGGTTTAATTTTATTTTCAAAAAACGCGCCCCCCCACAGGCTAAGGCTCACCCGGCCCAGCCAGCCAGCCCGGCCCAGCCTCAATGCGTCGCCCGCCTGAAGGACTCCGCCAAAGCCGCCGTCGCCCTTGCGCCGGAGTCCGACTCCACCCCGCCTCCTTGCCCCTCCCCAAGGCGCCTCCCCCCCCTCCCATAAATCGCCGTCGCCCCCCCCCTCTCCTCACCCGAGCCGCCCTCGCCCCTCGCCTCCCGACCAGCTGCTTGCGCCCGCCCGCCGCCGAACGCCGCCGCCCGCCGTCCCTCGCCCGACGCTGAGTCCCGCCGCCCCCGCTTTTTCCAACCCCGCGGACCCGTCGCCCCCTCCCGAGCCTCACGACTCGCCCGGCGAAGAGCCACCGGAGGTAGCCGCCGCCCGGCCCCGCCGATCCGGTTTTCCCCTAAAAAAACCGATCGGGTTTTTTTTAAAAAAAAAAGAGATGTTCGTTTTTTTTTAAAACCCTAGATTGGTTTTATTTTTTTTCGGTTTTCTTATTTAACGAACGTTCACCGAACCGTTCGTTTCAATGAACGTGTTCGTTGGATTAGTTCTGTTAACGAACGTCCGTTATTTAAACCGTTCGTCGTTTTCTTTTAATCAGATTTAATCCGTTATTTTTCTGATTTGATTTCAGATCCGATTTTCAAATCTGTTTTATTTCTCGCTCGTTTATCGGAATCAGGTGATTCAAGCGCCTGGAGTTTCGTAACGAAACCGCCGTTCCGACTAACCTACTTTCACAGAGTTTTGCTACTGTGAAATTTTGACCTAGTTTCAGATTGCAAAACCGAGTCGTTCTCTCTCGAGTTTCGACTTTCGATGTTTATTTCGATTCGATTCTTTTGCAACCAGGGTTCTTAAGTTGAACTTTCTGGTTAGATCTTTTATTCGAGATTTCCCCGTGCATTAGATGAGTACTTATTGTATGCTTGTTGTTTGTCTGCGTTAGATCACCCGGAGTGCGCCGCTTGTTACTTCGAATCTCTAGGTCTCGCGGATCATCAGCAAGGCAAGTAACACTTTGATCATACTCTTCTCATACCCAGTTTTATGCATTAGATCTATTCCTCAAACACTTGCATGATTAGGATCTAATTAAATTGTGGGATGGGAAGTAGATTGAGGTAGTACCTATTACCTGTTTTACTTATGAAACCCTGGGAGTTACTTCTACGTTTTCTTGTTTATGCCATGCTATGCTAGTAGACGTGAGTGAATATCCATGACAGATGTGAGATTGTTAATTAATGGTTTATCTAAAGTGGCAACCTAAACACACATCTGGGTGGATTGAGGCACCTGGTTTCTATCAGACTTGCTCAGATTTCTTCGGACCGCCACCTGTGCTCTAAGGGATCATAAGATTATTCAAACTGGAAACTTCCGTGTGCAGCCACAAGCCAATTATGGGCTCTGGCGTAGTTGACTAAGTTGTGCGAACTCTTACGGGTAGGCTAGCTGATGTAGGGGATGTAGGTTGGTACAGTCTACCCACATGTAAGGTGCTAGCGCTTCTGAAAGACTATGTCTCGGTCATCCGCTTCTCAAACACCATGTAGTGCGAGAACCAAGCGGAGGCGATCGAGTCTTGTGGGGAAAAGTCATAAACCTCTGCAGAGTGTATAAACTAATCATGATTAGCCGTGTCCCGGTTATGGACAATTTGAGTATCCGTAATTGAATATCATGTGAATCTCAACATGTTACTTCTAAATAAAAGTTATTGGGTTTTGATGAGTACTTTTAATTGGGATTGAGGATGCTGTCAACCATTCTCAATGTTTAACAACCACCATGATAGTTAAATAAAACTATTCCTTTGATGTAGGGAAAAATCAGCTTTGTGCAAATGTAACCAGAGAGCCTTACCACCAGCCATATATGCATGTAGTATAGGCTTATTCATTCATTGCTCTTATGTGTTACATTGCCAAATATTCCATGTCTTGACCCGTTTTGGCTGCAACTTTCACGTTCTGCACTTTTCGAACGACGAGTAAGGTGTTAGGTCGTGGTTCTATACTCGATGATGCCGTTGGAGTTGATGGACTCGCTTATCTTCCAAGCCTTCGCTGTTATTATTAGATGGCCTTAAGCCATATTATTGTAATAAGTTCCCTTGTGGACAACGATGTAATAAGTGTGTGATTGCTACTCGCAATAAATCCTTCAAGTCTTGTGGTGTCGGCATTCTTGATCCAGGATGACACCGAGCACGAGATCGGATCCATTCGGTCTGGTCGCTCAGAGAATGGTATCGAGCACACGCCGATCGTAGGACACGACCACTAAGTTAAAGCCATAGATCACTTCTCTCTTCCCATTTTCTAACTCCTCATCTTTTCTACTCTCTTTAGGATGATTTGACGCGAAGATCAAGTACACCCAACCGGATGAAGGCACACCTTTTGGATTTCACTTGAAGGAAGTTACCAAGTACCGAACATTGGACTACCAAGCTTCACCGAACTTTCAACGCCACTCTGCTCAAGAGGAGCGCCGAAGATTCATGCTCACGCTCGGAAGGACATTCACCCAATCACCAAGCCTATAGATAGTGTTTTCATTGCACCAACTTGAGTCCAGGAAAGAGCATGGTAGCTCACATCACCATGGGACGATTGGGAAGTTTATCAAGAAGACCTCAAGGATACCATCTACCAGATTTGCGGACGCCGAGATGACAAGCGGGATGTCGTCAAGACCAAGAAGGATAGATCCATTGCAGCTTTCATCCAGAGTTAAATCAGCACATTCGACGCCAGAGAACCAAATGTGCAATGACATGTTGGAGTTGCGTAAGACAAAGGAAGGATCATTGAACTGAAGAAGAACTAAAGACTACACGCAAGGACTACATGGACGAGATCGTAGCTCGGCAAGACACAATAACGATCTTAAGTACGAGATCAAGAACTCAAGAAGAAGTTGGCGCTCAGAATGAAGACCAGTATGTCGAATACCCAAGCGACTACATTAACATCGACGACACCGATTCGGATCCAAGTGAACCCGACTTTGAAGACGGTCGGGCAGACACCATGGAGTCTTCCACGGTTCAAATTAGTAGAAGTCCCCACATATTAGTAGTATTTCCTCCATGTAAACATTATAGTACACGCACTTTTGCGATAGTTAGATCGTTGTAAGCCCTTGTTTGATTGAATGAAGTGATTTTGTGTGTTTTTGCTCATGTGCATTTGGGTAGTGATTCCTTAGACCTCATTCTATTCTACATTCTCTCCTTTTCTAAACCCATCGATGCCTCCGAGACGCGACCCGGATTCGCTTTTCCGCCAGAGATCACCCAATTGATCCAGCAGCAGAATACCTGATTCAAACATTGGTGCGAACAACAACAACAACAACGACCCACCGCCACCACCACCACTGCGGATCATCGACTCGCTTCCTTAGACTGAACCCGCGGTGTATTCCAAGAGCACCGAGCCAATTGTGGCAGATGACTGGCTCCGCAAGATAGGAAGGGAGCTGACCACTGCAGGATGCACAGATGGTGAAAGAGTGAAGTTTGCAGCACACCAGCTTGAAGGACCCGCAGCAGCATGGTGGGAGAATTTCACAGCCACTTACCCAAGAGACACCGCCACATGGGATCAATTTCAGCAAGCTTTTCAGACTTGCCCATGTTTCAGCAGGAGCCATGGCCATGAAGAAGCGTGAGTTTCGCAACTTACGCCAAGGAGGAAGGACTGTTGGCCAGTACGTGGATGATTTTAGCAAATTAGCACGTTATGCCCCGGATGACGTTACTACGGATGCAGCTAAACAGAGAAGTTTCTAGAAGGACTGAATGATGAGTTCAGATGCCGTTGATGGTAGCAAGTTTCAACAACTACCAGGAGTTAGTAGACCGAGCTCTCATGATTGAAGGAAAGCAGCAGAATTGAGAACTGCGGAAGTATGGACAAGGAAGTATAACTCGATCCCAGAAGGCCTCGTTATACCCTAAATCAGGAATTCAGTTTCAGCATACCCATGGAGGAGGTAATTCGCATAACCATAATGGCACCAAGAATGGGAACGGGAATGGAGGAAGCAATGGACAGAACCGCACCAACCCGTCAACACCATCCAAGGTAGACTGAGTCACATTACTTGCTTTAAGTGCCGCAAGACGGGCACTATGCAAATGACTGCCGAGTAGGCGTAATGGAAATGGCAATGGAAGCTCGAAAGAAGCCAAACCCTTTCAACAGGGGATGTGAACCACATTGATGTGGAGGAGTTTGAAGATCAGCCCGATGCAATGAATCGGTAAGTTTTTGGTTAAGTCATTTAATGCAGTTGTTCTTTTCGATCTTGGTGCATCGCATTCATACATATCAAGGGATTTGTGGATAAGTACAAGTTACCACCCAAGCCCTTAGGTCACCCATGCTAGTAACCTCACCCGGGAGCAGAGTCATGGCTAGTAAATGGTGTTATCGACTGCCACTAAAGATTGGACACTATGTTTTTCCCCTAGAACTTAATAGTTCGGAATCCCAAGGATTGGATGTGATATTAGGAATGGATTGGTTATCAAAGTATGGAGGAAACATAGATTGTACCACAAGGTCAATTTTGCTCACCACACCAGAAGGAAGAATGATTAAGTATGTATCACGGCACGAGACGAGGAGAGCACAAGTTAATTGCTTATCGAGTGGTACAGGAAGAAGTACCGATGGTGAAGGATTATCCCGATGTATTTCCTAAGAGTTGCGTGAATGCCGCGGATAGAGACATTGAATTTTGATCGAGCTGTTGCCGAGAACAGGCCCGATATCGAAGCGACCGTCTGAGGATGCCCGCAAAGGATTTGGCGGAAATCAAGAAGCGATTAAGGAACTATTGGATAAAGGCTTTATTCGCCCAAGTTCTTCACCTTGGGGATCACCCGTATTGTTAGTGGAGAAGAAGGATGGATCGTTGAGAATGGTTGTTGATTACCGTGGATTGAATGAAGTAACAATCAAGAACAAGTACCCACTACCTATGTTAAATGATCTGTTTGATCGCTTGCAAGGAGCCAAAGTGTTTTCTAAGATCGACTTGCGATCGTGGTACCACCATTGAAGATTCGGGAGCAAGATATACCCAAGACAGCATTTACCACGAGATATGGATCAGATGAGTATACCGTTATGTCATTTGGATGACTAACGCACCAGCCTATTTCATGAACCTGATGAACAAAGTGTTTATGGAGTTCTTGGATAAGTTCGTCGTGGTGTTCATTGATGATATTTTGATTTTCTCAAGAATGAAGAGGAACACAAGGAACATTTACGATTGGTTTTGGAGAAACCGGGAACACCAGTTGTATGCCAAGTTCAGCAAATGTGAGTTTTGGCTAAAGGAAGTTGGATTTCTCGGACATGTTATATCCGGAGAAGGGATAGCAGTTGACCCCACAAAAGTTGAGACCGTAACCAAATGGGAAGCACCAACGACAGTTGGAGAGATTCGAGTTTCCTTGGACTCGCAGGATACTACCAAGATTCATTGAGAATTTCTCAAGAATTGCAAAGCCTATGACAGAATTGTTGAAGAAGGAAAACAAATTCATATGGACCGAGGACTGCGAGACAAGTTTTCGGAGTTGAAGAAAAGATTGGTTACCTCACCAGTTTTGATATTGCGGATCGGACTAAGGATTATGAGGTGTATTGCGGCGCTTCACGTCGAGGACTTGGAGCCGTGCTTATGCAGGAAGGAAGAGTTGTTTCAGATGCTTCACGACAACTTAAGCCCCATGAGTTGAATTATGCCACTCATGATTTGGAGTTAGCAGCCGTTGTGCATGCCTTGAAGACGTGGAGACATTTTCTCATTGGAGATCATTGTGAAGTATATACGGATCACAAGAGTTTGAAGTACATCTTCACACGTATGAATTGAATCTCGATACAAAGGAGATGGTTAGAGCTAATCAAGGATTATGATATGAGATTGCATTATCACCCGGAAAGGCTAATGTCGTAGCAGGCGCATTGAGCCGTAAGAGCCACGTCAATACCCTAATGATGGGAGGAATACCCAATGAGTTAGCCGAGGACCTTCGAGAACTATGTTTGGAAATAGTTCCAGAGGCTATGTAGCAGCATTGGAGATTCAATGACACTAATGGACAAAATCGGAGAAGCCCAAAAGGCGATAAGGAAGTTGCCTCTATAAAGGAGAAAATGAGCAAAGGAAAAGCTAAAGGATTTCGTGAGGATGAACACGATACCCTATGGTTTGAAGACCGTGTTTATGTGCCCAATGACCCGAGATCGGGAAGTTGATTTTGCAAGAAGCCCATGATTCACCCTATTCGATTCACCCAGAAATACCAAGATGTATTTGGATTTGAAGAATATTTTCGGTGGACGGAATGAAGAAGGATATTGCGGAGTATGTAGCAATTTGCGGCGTATGTCGAAAGTAAAGGCGAGCATCGAAGCCAGCAGGATTGTTACAACCGTTGCCGATACCGAATGGAAGTGGGATAAACTAGGCATGGATTTCATCACAGGTTTGCCAAAGACCCGTTTAGGATATGACTCGATTTGGGTCATAGTCGACCGTTTGACCAAGGTAGCTCATTTCATTCCATCAAGACTACCTATAGCAGTGCTAAGTTGGCGAAGATATACATGACCAGAATTGTGTGTTTACGGAGTTCCGAGGAGCATCGTATCGATAGAGGAACCCGGTTTACTTGAAATTTTGGAACCAGTTACACGAAACATTGGGAACCCGATTGGAATTCATCACAGCTTTCCACCCACGACCGATGGACAGACCGAGAGAGTCAATCAGATTTTGGAGGACATGTTTGAGAGCTTGTGCACTAGATTATGGATCTAGTTGGGATGATAATTTGCCGTATGCGAATTTTCCTACAATAACAGCTACCAAACCAGCTTAAAGATGGCACCTTCGAGGCTCAGATGGAAGAAGGTGCAGGACACCGTTGTCATGGGACTAAAATAGATCGCCGCTTGTTTGGACCAGATTTAATTAAGGAGTCGAACGAAAGTTAAGTTAATTGAGACAGGCTCAAGGTAGCCCAGTCCGCACAAAAGAGCTATGCCGATTCAAAGCGCAGCGATTGAGTATGAAGTTGGAGACAGAGTATATCTCGAGTATCCCCGCTCGAGGAGTTAAGCGTTTTGGAGTGAAAGGAAAGTTAGCACCCGTTTCGTTGGACCATATAAGATTTTGCAACGCATGGGAGAAGTTATGATAAATTGGAATTGCGGAAGGACTGTCAGAGTTCATGATGTATTCCATGTTTCTCGATTGAAGAAATGTCACCCGAGATAGCAGAGGTACCGTTAAGAGACACAAGTGCACCGAAGCAATTCAGTTGAAGGATGACTTGACATATGAGGAAAAACCGGTTAAGATTCTCGATTATGCCAGCAGAGTTACCCGCAGCAAGGTTATCAAGTTTTGCAAAGTTCAATGGAGCCACCACACTGAGGATGAAGCCACCTGGGAAAGAGAGGAAGTTTTGCTTAAGGACCACCCTCACCTATTTTCTAGCCAACCCGAATCTCGAGGGCGAGATTCATCTTAAGGGGGTAGGTTTGTAACATCCCAAATTTTCAATTTGGAATGTTATACATTAGGTCATCATGCATATCATATTTTTCTCGCATTTTCCGATCCTAGAAATTTCACGCAACTCAAGGACCCTCGGAGAGAGTTGGAAGTTTCATTATTTTCATATTTGGGTTTTCTCAAATTTTGAAAATAGGATCATTTGGATTTATTTAAATTATCTTCATAAAGTTTTTCCTATGAAAATTAAGAGAGGGAATAATATGACTTTCCCAACAATTTGGAAAAATGAAGATTTTATAAATAAATCAAATTTGGTTTTGGAAGATTTATTTTGCTTAGGCAAAAATGAGCATTTTAAAAATTTACGCATGTTTGCCGTTTTTAAAGTTCATTTTGTTCGACTCATTTTTAGGAGTCGGGGAAAATTTGTTTTATTTAAATCGGAATTCATTTGGTATTTTTTTTAATTCGTTTGGTTTAATTTTATTTTTAAAAAACACACCCTGGGCCAAGGCCCAGCTGCCCAGCCAGCCAGCCCGGCCCAGCCTCATGGCGTCGCCTCGCCTGAGCGGAATCCCGCCACAGACGTCGCCCCGCCGCGAGTCCGACTCCACCCGCCTCCTTGCCCCTCCCCAAGCGCCGCCTCCCCCCCTCCCATAAATCGCGCCCCCCCCTCTCCCTCACCCAGCCGCCCTCGCCCCTCGCCTCCCGACCAGCGCCGCCTTGCCGGCCCCGCGCCACCGCCGCCGTCCCTCGCCCGACGCTGAGTCCCGCCGCCCCTCGCCGCCCTTCCGAACCCCGCCGACCCGCCGCCCCTCCCGAGCCCGCGCTGACCTCGCCCGGCGAAGAGCCACCGAGGTAGCCGCCGCCCGCCCGCCGATCCGGTTTTTTAAAAAGAGATGTTCGTTTTTAAAAAAACCTAGATTGGTTTTATTTTTTTCGGTTTTCTTATTTAACGAACGTTCACCGAACCGTTCGTTTCAATGAACGTGTTCGTTGGATTAGTTCTGTTAACGAACGTCCGTTATTTAAACCGTTCGTCGTTTTCTTTTAATCGGATTTAATCCGTTATTTTTCTGATTCGATTTCAGATCCGATTTTCAAATCTGTTTTATTTCTCGCTCGTTTATCGGAATCAGGTGATTCAAGCGCTGAGTTTCAGAATGAAACCGCCGTTCGACTAACCTACTTTCACAGAGTTTTGCTACTGTGAAATTTTGACCTAGTTTCAGATTGCAAAACCGAGTCGTTCTCTCTCGAGTTTCGACTTTCGATGTTTATTTCGATTCGATTCTTTTGCAACTAGGGTTCTTAAGTTGAACTTTCTGGTTAGATCTTTTATTCGAGATTTCCCGTGCATTAGATGAGTACTTATTGTATGCTTGTTGTTTGTCTGCGTTAGATCACCCGGTCGCCGCTTGTTACTTGAATCTCTAGGTCTCGCGGATCATCGCAAAGGCAAGTAACACTTTGATCATACTCTTCTCATACCCAGTTTTATGCATTAGATCTATTCCTCAAACACTTGCATGATTAGGATCTAATTAAATTGTGGGATGGGAAGTAGATTGAGTAGTACATATTACCTGTTTTACTTATGAAACCTTGGGAGTTACTTCTCGTTTGCTTGTTTATGCCATGCTATGCTAGTAGGCGTGGATTGGGTGAGTGAATATCCATGACAGATGTGAGATTGTTAATTAATGGTTTATCTAAGGTGGCAACCTAAACACACATCTGGGTGGATTGAGGCACTGGTTTCTATCAGACTTGCTGTATTTCTTGGACCGCCACCCGTGCTCTAAGGGATCATAAGATTATTCAAACTGGAAACTTCCGTGTGCAGCCACAAGCCAATTATGGGCTCTGGCGTAGTTGACTAAGTTGTGCGAACTCTTACGGGTAGGGTAGCTGATGTAGGGGATGTAGGTTGGTACGGTCTACCCACATGTAAGGTGCTAGCGCTTCGAAGACTATGTCTCGGTCATCCGCTTCTCAAACACCATGTAGTCACGAGAACCAAGCGGAGGCGATCGAGTCTTGTGGGGAAAAGTCATAAACCTCTGCAGAGTGTATAAACTAATCATGATTAGCCGTGTCCCGGTTATGGACAATTTGAGTATCCGTAATTGAATATCATGTGAATCTCAACATGTTACTTCTAAATAAAAGTTATTGGGTTTTGATGAGTACTTTTAATTGGGATTGAGGATGCTGTCAACCATTCTCAATGTTTAACAACCACCATGATAGTTAAATAAAAACTATTCCTTTGATGTAGGGAAAAATCAGCTTTGTGCAAATGTAACAGAGAGCCTTACCACCAGCCATATATGCATGTAGTATAGGATTATTCATTCATTGCTCTTATGTGTTACATTGCCAAGATATTCCATGTCTTGACCCGTTTTGGGCTGCAACTTTCACGTTATGCAGACTTTTCGAACATTTATTAGTAAGGTGTTAGGTCGTGGTTCTATACTCGGTGATGCCGTTGGAGTTGATGGACTTGCTTATCTTCCAAGCCTTCGCTGTTATTATTAGATGGCCTTAAGCCATATTATTGTAATAAGTTCCTTGTGGACAACGATGCAATAAGTGTGTGATTGCTACTCGCAATAAATCCTTCAAGCTTGTGTGGTGTCGGCATTCTTGATCCAGGATGACATCGAGCACGAGATCGGATCCATTCGGTCTGGTCGCTACAGAGGGCACCTTCAGACGCCCTCATAGTACAATTCGGGCTTGCGATGCTCCTTGCCCTTCGGTGGCCCGTCCGTCACAAGCTTCTCCGCATCCAGCCTGCCCCAGTGCATTTTAGCATGGGCAAGGGCCCAACGGCACCTTTAATGCGAGCGGAGCGCTTGATGACTTCAATCCATTAACAAAGGCCCACCAGCCGCTGCACTAGCCAGTAGCTCCTGTGCATGGCTTCCAATGGCCACAAATTAACTATGAGGCCCTTCATGGCCTGTTCGGCGACCTTGTGGAGCTCGACCAGCTGCTTCACTGGGTCGCTCAGAAGCACCGGACGTTCGACCTCAAAGATACTGAGACCGTAACACCTTCTCCGTCGAGCTCCCCTCCTTGGCGCGGTAGAACGCGGCAACATCGCATACACTCACGGGCAGATCTGCAAATGCTCCTGGAGAGCTCCGAATCCGGGTAAGTAATAGGTAATTCACTTTCACATGCTTGCTTTGCATAAAGAATGCCTTACCCGCCGCTATCTTCTTTAATGATTCAATTTCTTGGAGGGCTTTTTATGCTTCGGCCTGAGTGGCTTTGGCACTCTCAAGAGCCGAGGCGAGCTCGACTCTCGAGTCTTGAGTCATGCTCCAAACTCGTGTTTTTCCACGAGCCCGGAGCTCTTGCCGCACCTCCGCCACCCGCTCCTCCTGCTTCTCTCGCTCGGTGCGCTCCATGGCGCTTTGCTTCGCCGCGGACACCGCTTCCTTCGTGGTCGCCACTGCGTTCGTGGCCCCTACAATACCCACGTTATTCCTGTCATTTTTTTCAACCGAATCCTTTCTATAAGGTATTTCTTTAATAAGGTATTACTTACCTTCCTTGTCGTCGAGTTGCTTCTTGGCAAGGCTGAGCTCGTTCTCGGACCGCCGAGGCTCGCTTCAATGCATTGACCTCCGCATCGGTCGGTAGAGGTCAGCAGCAGCCTGCATTCCCATATTGACATACTTATGTTAGACTCCTCAGATATCTTTTTAGATCCTTAGTCCGGCTTTTCTTTCCGAACACCGAACTAAGCATCGAGAACTACTGTCTATCGGTAATAGTTTTACATATTCTAAACTCACCTCAAAGCCTCATTAGAAGGCTGGTACAGGCTTCATCGGCCCGCTCTTGGCAGATCGAACTTTCGGATCACCACACTCATAACAAAGGCGGTGCTCCTCCTCGATGGAGCGCTATTAAGCGCCTCCAGTAAGCTATCCGGTGCCTCCAGTTGGACGGAGGACACCGGCGTCTTACCCTTCCTACGAAGGGGCCGCTTGCTGGACTTCGGAACCACTGAAGGTTCCGGTACGGAGTCCGGACAAGGGTCGGGCTTAGAGCATTACTAGTAGAACCCTCAAACCCTGAAACCCTTGTAGCAGTTGGGTTGAGAAGTGCCAGTTTTTGACACTTTTAAGGGTTGAAAAACAGGGGCAAAGACTAGAACCCTCAAACCCAACCCGTAAACTGCTTTAAGGGTTGGATTTGAGGGTTCTAGTCTTTGCCTCAACCCCAACCTTTAAAACTGTCATTTCATATATCACACATTTCATCACATTTCATCATATGACATATCACAAATTCCATCACAATTGACATAAAACAATAATCATTCTAGTTATTATTACAACACCGAATAAAACAATATCATTCAAATTATTACAACAATGTTTGAGCAAATAACACTAATTGTTCGAATCAAATAGGACATAGAAAAGGGAAAAAAGATACTTCATGGGCCAATGCGCCGCCCATCCAACTGCCAGTGGTGCTCTATTAGATCATCCCGGAGCTGACCATGAGTGGTTGCATCCTCAATCTGACGATGTGCTTGAACAAAAGCGTGTATGCGAGAAGGGTTTCTTTCCGGTTGCACACGGGTACCAACATTGTCATAGAAACAAGGGAGGTTTAACCCTCTCTCATCCTCTAGGATCATGTTGTGTAGAATGACACAACATTTCATGATGTTCATCAAGGTTTTTTTGTCCCAAAACCGAGCTGGACCACGAACTATGGCAAACCTTGCTTGCAAAACACCGAAAGCTCTCTCAATATCCTTGCGGGCTGCCTCTTGTGCCTTGGTGAAATGAGCCTCTTTTCTTGTTAAGGGCACCCCATTTTTCTCCTTGATGGACTTCACAAGAGTTGCCCATTCGGGATAGATGCCATCGGTGAGATAGTATCCCATTGAGTACTCATTGTCCATGATTTTCTAGTTGCAAGCTGGAGCATCCCTAGAAATTAATCTTTTGAACAAAGGAGGTCTATTGAGGATATTGATATCATTGAGTGTTCCTGGCAACCCAAAGAATGCATGTCAAATCCATGTGTCCTAAGATGCTACGGCCTCAAGCACAATGGTAGCATCACGGCTTTTACTGCAATACATTCCGTGCCATGCCTTTGGGCAATTTTTCCACCTCCAATGCATGCAATCAAGACTACCTAGCATCCCGGCCATCCCCTTTTTTCATTCATTTCCATTAATCTCTTTGTATCTTCCTCATTTGGTGGCCGAAGATACTGCTCACCGTACAACCGGATGACCAACTTGGCAAACCTACGGACTGACTCCGTGGTTGTATCTTGCCCAATGCGAAGATACTCGTCTGTATAATCCGCGGGTATGCCATAAGCGAGTACCCGCATTGCTGCCGATATCTTTTGATATGCACTAAACCCCATGATACCGGCGGCGGATCTACGACTTTTAATGTAATATGAGGCGGCCTCACAATCGGTGACAATCTTCACAAACAAACTACGCCGCATTCGGTACCTTCTGCGGAAGAGACGAGGAGGGTATGTAGGTACCTCGGAGAAGTAGTCTTCCATCAAATGTTCGTGTATGAGAGCGCGGTTCCGGTAGATGGTGACTCGGCCCATCTTCGACCCTCTCCTCTGATCCATCAGCTTCATGCGGTTTTCAAACGATTGCACGTCGATGAGGAGGCTCATCATCTCGACGTCGTCATCTTGCAACAACTCATCAATGTCGGAATCGTCGGATGTCGACCAATCCGACGAATCGGACATGACAATCTCCTCATTGTTCATCTCCACCTGCAAAGGACATTCACTAATTAGTGCTAAAAAATGAAACAAAATGAAAAAAATCACATACCTCACCTCGGCCGGGGCAGGGCGGGAGGGCGGCCGGGGGCGCGGCTTGGACGGCGGGAGGCGGCCGGACAAAGGGAGCCACCACGGCCGGCGGGAGGGCAGGGCGGCGGGAGGCAGGACGGGAGGCCGGCGGGAGGCAGGGCGGGAGGGGAGGCCAGGGGGAGGGCAGGGCGGGAGGGAGGCGGGGGGAGGCCGGCAGGGCGGGCGCAGGGAGGAGGAGGCGGGCCGGGCGGGAGGAGGAGGCGCGGCGGGCGGGAGGCGGGGGGGCGGGGACGGGCGGGAGGCGGAGGGGCGGCTGGGCGGGCGGTCTGCGACAGGCGCGGGGGGGGCGCGGCAGGGTGGCCGGAGGCGCGGCGGCGGCCGGATCTGGGAGGGGAGCTGAAAACTCCCTCCCGCGCGAACGAGAAGAGATAACCGGGTCGGGGAGGTGTTGGGCTGCCAACCCCTGTTTCTACAGGCTGGGAAGGAGAATAGGGGTTGAGCCTCTAAAAAAATTTAAGGGTTTAAGGGTTAAGGGGTTCTATTCTTTGCGATTTTTTCGTCTCAACCCGTAAAAAAGCGGTTATTTTTTAGGGTTTGAGGGTTTAGGGGTACTACTAGTAATGCTCTTAGAGCCCCTGGGGGTCTCGCTCCCCTCGCGCCTGGAGTCCGGGAGGCTGCCTTGCGACGCCTCCTGCGCCACCTCCTCTTGACCAGGCCCCCCTCGGGGCCCCACCTCGGCGTCGTCTGCAGCGTGAGGTGAGGAGGCGGCCAGAAGTGAAGTACTGTCCACTTCCGACGAATTCAGGGACCCACTCGATGAAGCGGCGAGCTTGTCCTTGGGCGGGCTGCATGATTGTTCGGCATTAGAGAACACTATGCAATGAAAAAAGGCATGGGTATCCGGACACGTACGATCTCGCCAGGGGCTTGGCCCTTGTTGGCCACTCCTCCTCGTCGTTGTCGGCGTTGGTGGAGAAATCCGGAGGAAGGGTCCTTCCCTTCTTGGACCCTCCGGCCTCCCCGGTTGGGGCTGCCTTACTTTTCTTCTCTCCCCCCGCTGGGGGAGAGGCTTATTTTTCCTCCTCCTCTTCCTCAGAGGAGGATTCTACCTCAAGGTTGTCGGGCGATGAGTCCGACAGCACCTGGCGCCGGGAGCTCCTTCGGGTTCCCGTGGCCTTCTTCTCCGGCACCACGTGAGGTGCCGGAGCCTGCAGCCCCTGCTAATCGGCGTCCACTGGGTCTTCGGCAAAGGGCCGGACAGTTAATCTGTCCGGACGCCTTCAACCAGTCTGTCAAAGGTTAGGGATTTTAGATCCCACATAGAGTCAATCTATGAAAACAAGAGTCCCATAAAGGGTAAAATAACTTACCTCGCTGGCTTGACATCGCGAGCTGAATCCGTGATCTTCGGTGGCGGATGTAGGAGCCTCGGCGCCTTTGAACAGCCTTCGGGCATCTTCGCACGTAGTGTCAAGAGCCTTTTCAGAGTTGGGTGATGTGCCGGATCGAACTCCCACAATTTGAAGGCCCGTTGTTGGCATGGGAGAATCCGGCGGATGAGCATCACCTAGATTACGTTGACAAACCTGAGATTCTTGTCCACCAGGTTTCGGACGCAGGTTTGGAGTCCGGACAGCTCGTCCGAATCCCCCCACGTCAGGCCCGTCTCTTTCCATGATGTGAGCCGCGTGGGGAGGCCAGATCGGAATTCGGGGACCGCCGCCCATTGGGAGTCGCGCGGCTCGGTGATGTAGAACCACCCCGATTGCCACCCCTTTATGGTCTCCACAAAGGAGCCCTCGAGCCATAGGACTTTGGCCATCTTGCCAACCATGGCACCTCCGCACTCCGCTTGGCGGCCGCCCACTACCTTCGGCTTGACATTGAAGATCTTAAGCAATAAGCCAGATCGTACACGACGATGCAGAGGAAGGCCTCGCACACGACGATGAACGCCGAGATGTTGAGGATGAAATTCGGGGCCAGATCGTGGAAGTCCAGGCCGTAGTAGAACATGAGCCCCTGGACAAATGGGTGAAGTGGAAAACCTAGTCCGTGGAGGAAGTGGGTGAGAAACACCACCCTCTCATGGGGCCTGGGGGTTGGAATGAGCTGCCCCTCGTCGGGTAGCCGGTGCGCGATGTTGCTGGACAAGTATCCGGCCTTCCGCAGCTTTTCGATGTGCCCCTCCGTGATGGACGAGGCCATCCACCTGCCTCCCGCTCCGGACATAGTTGGAGAAGGTTGAGGTGGGATGTGCGGGCTTGGGCGCTGGAGCTCGAGTGCGCGGAAATGGATGAGCAAAGGAGGAAGAAGGCGTAGGTGAAAAGGTGGATCCTTATCCCCTTATATGGACAGACGAAGCTATGCGTCCCCCGCCAGCCTGGTAAAACTCGCTTATCTCCCAAGCGTAGTAATCAATGGCGCGGATGGGTTACCCACGTCCGTATTGATGGGAATCCCGGAATAAGGGGGCACGATCTCCGCTTTGATAAGACGTGCCAAGGAAACCGCCTCGCTAAACGCGCTAAGGTGGAACAGTAAAAAACGATTCGTATAAAGGCCTGGCCGTGGTGTGATGTCATGCCGCGGAATACGTCAGCAGATGTGTGCAAAAGTTATTCTCTCTACGGTGGAATGTGGAACTTGTTTTGCAGAGCCGGACACTATCCTTGTGTTCAAAATCTTCTATGAAGTATTCGGAGGAGGAACCCGCCTTGCAATGCCGAAGACAATATGCGCGCCGGACTCGTCGTCATTGAAGCCTGGTTTAGGGGCTACTGAGGGAGTCCTGGACTAGGGGGTGTCCGGATAGCCGAACTATCATCTTTGGCTGGACTCCTGGACTATGAAGATACAAGATTGAAGACTTTGTCCCGTGTCGGGATGGGACTTTCCTTGGCGTGGAAGGCAAGCTTGGCGATACGGATATGTAGATCTCCTACCATTGTAACCGACTCTGTGTAACCCTAACCCTATCTGATGTCTATATAAACCGAAGGGTTTTAGTCCGTAGGATGAACAACAATCATACCATAGGCTAGCTTCTAGGGTTTAGCCTCCTTGATCTCGTGGTAGATCTACTCTTGTACTACCCATATCATCAATATTAATCAAGCAGGAGTAGGGTATTACCTCCATCGAGAGGGCCCGAACCTGGGTAAGAACATCGTGTCCCTTGTCTCATGTTACCATCCGCCTAGGCGCACAGTTCGGGACCCCCTACCCGAGATCCGCCGGTTTTGACACCGACACCTACCTTTTATGGCTTTTCCATGGCCATTCCGAGATATATTGCCATGCAACTTGCACCGCTTCCGTTTGATGACTTGAGCATTCATTATCATATTGCTTTGCATGATCATATAGCTGACATAGTAGTTGTGGCTCAGCAACCGTTCATCATTTTTCATACATGTTACGCTAGATCATTGCACATCCTGGTACATTCTCAGAGGCATTCATATAGAGTCATACTTTGTCATACGTATTGAGTTGTAATTTTTATTTCTTTTGAGTTATAAGTAAATAGAAGTGTGATGATCATCATTATTCATTTTTAGAGCATTGTCCCAGTGAGGAAAGGATGATGGAGACTATGATTCCCCCACAAGTCGGGATGAGACTCCGGACAATGAGAGAAAAAATATAAAAAGGAAAAAAAGATAAAAAAAAAGATAAAAAGAGAGAAGGGGCATGCTAGTTCCACACTTGTGCTTCAAAGTAGCACCATGTTTTTCATATGGAGAGTCTCCTATGTTGTCACTTTCATATACTAGTGGGAATTTTTCATTATAGGATTAGATGCACACCCACTTAGTTTTCATATTGAGCTTTCATACACTTATAGCTCTTAGTGCATTCGTTGCATGACAATCCCTACTCCTCATGTTGATATCAATTGATGGGCATCTCCATAACCCGTTGGTTAGCCGCGTCGATGTGAGACTTTCTTACTTTTTTGTCTTCTCTATATTTACCCCTATCATCATACTCTATTCCACCCGTAGTGCTATATCCATGGCTCGCGCTCATGTATTGCGTGAGGGTTGAAAAAGCTGAAGCACGTTGATAAGTATGAACCAATTGCTCGCCTTGTCATCGGGGTTGTGCATGATAAATAATTTGTGTTAAGAAGACAGAGCATGACAAGACTATATGATTTTGTAGGGATAGCTTTCTTTAGCGTTGATATTTTGAAAGACGTGATTGTTTGTTGGGATGCCTGAGTATTGATGTCTTTATGTCAAATTATAGACTATTGCTTTGAATCACTTATGTCTTAATATTCATGCCATGATTAGATATATGCAAGATAGAATTCCACATCAAAAATTATCTTTTTTATCATTTACCTACTCGAGGACGAGCAGGAATTAAGCTTGGGGATGTTGATACATCTCCGTCGTATCTATAATTTTTTATTGTTTCATGCCAATATTCTACAACTTTTACATACTTTTGGCAACTTTGTATATGATTTATTGGACTAACCTATCGATCCAGTGCCCAGTGCCACTTCTTGTTTTTGCATGTTTTTTGTATCGCAAAAAATCCATATCAAACAAAGTCCAAATGCAATAAAATTTTACGAATAATTATTTTGGAATATATGTGATTTTTGGGACTTGGAATCAACGCAAACGGAGGCCCACACAGCCCACAAGACACCAGGGCGCACCCCAGGTGCCAGGCGCATGGTGGTGTGTTGTGATCACCTCGTACGTCGGTTGGAGATCTACTTCAGGCGCAAGGAAGCTTATATCTGGGAAAAAATCGTGTTAAAATCTCAGCGCAATCGAAGTTATGGATCTCTGGGAATATAAGAAACGGTTTTCGGCCAGATCTAGGGAACGCGAAACAGAAGAGAACATAGAGGGAGATCCAATCTCGGAGGGGCTCCCGCCCCTCGGCCGCCATGGAGGCCATGGACCAGAGGGGGGACTCTCCTCCCATGTAGGGGGGAGGCCAAGGAAGAAGAAGAAGGAGGGGGGCTCTCGCCCCTCTCTCCCGGTGGCGCCGGAGTGCCGCCGGGGCTAGGATCGTGACGGCGATCTACATCAACAATCTTGCTACCGTCAACACCAACTCTCTCCCCCTCTATGCAGCAGTGTAACACCCCTTCTTCCCGCTGTAATCTCTACTTAAACATGGTGCTCAACTCCATATATTATTTCCCAATGATCTATAGTTATCCTATGATGTTTGAGTAGATCCATTTTGTCCTATGGGTTAATCATGATCTTGGTTGGTATGATTGTATATTTTATTTATGGTGCTGTCCTATGGCGCCCTCTGTCTTGCGCAAACGTGAGGGGCCCTCGCTGTAGGGTGTTGCAATATGTTCATGGTTTGCTTATTGTCAGTGTTGCGGGGGGTGACAGCAGCCCAAACGCGGATAAGTGGGTTATGGCGTATGGAAGTAAAGAGGACTTGATACTTAATGCTATGGTTGGGTTTCACGACCTTAATGATCTTTAGTAGTTGCGGATGCTTGGTAGGGGTCCAATCATAAGTGCATATGATCCAAGTAGAGAAAGTATGTTAGCTCATGCCTCTCCCTCGTATAAAATTGCAAGAATGATTACCGGTACTTGTTATCGATTGCCCAGGGACAAATGACTTTCTTGTTGACAAAAGCTATCCACTTTTATTACCTTGCAACTTATTCGTAGTTTTATTCTCGCAACATACTCATAGTTTTATTCTTGCAAAATAGTTTCATACTTGTTTTAGGTAAAGCAAACGTCAAGTGCACGTAGAGTTGTATCGCTGGTCGATAGAACTTGAGGGAATATTTGTTCTACCTTTAGCTCCTCGTTGGGTTCGATACTCTTATTTATCGAAGAAGGCTACAAACAATCCCCTATACTTGTGGGTTATCAGCTCCTAAATCACATATAGCAGTTTTCACATAGTTTCTTTTGATGGATCAAGGTATAGTTGGTATTCACGGATCTCCAAGTTTTTTAGGTACTCCATCTTTAAAAGTATAATTAGCAAGCATGGTCGAGATTTCAGCTTCCGGTATTTTTCTCTTATTTGTGATGATGTCTTTCATGTACTTTGCATAAGGAGGCATTTTAAGGATATCAGTCAAGCGAGTACGCAAAGAGACTGGCCTCAGCATTTTAGCAAAGCGTTAAAATTCCTCATCATCTTTCTTTTTAGTTGGCTTAGGTGGAAAGGGCATAGGTTTTTGAACCCACGGTTCTCTTTTCTTAGTGTTTTCTAGCCACAAAGTCTCTTTTATCATATCTTTTATTTTTAGATTGTGTGTTATGAAGATCAACAGCTGGTTCTATTTCAACATCATTCTCTATTTCTTTTTCATTGTTTGGTTGAGTATCTTCATGAACATCATCATTATCTTTTTCATTATCACTAGGTGAATGTTCATTACCATATTGAGTTTCAGCATCAGAAATAGAAACATTATTATTATTATCAGGAGGTTTTTCTACTTCAGGTTCACTGGAAGCATGCAAAGTCCTATCATTTTTCCTTTTCTTCTTCTTTTTAGACGGACTAGGTGCAGCGGTATTATTCCTTTGTGAATAATGTTCAATTCTTTTTGGGTGTCCCTCAGGATAAAGTGGTTCCTGAGTCATTTTACCTCCTCTAGTTGCAACTCTAACAGCAAAGTCATGTATGTTGTTATTCATTCCATCAAGCAATTCTCTTTGAGATTTAGCAACTTGTTCTAACTGAGTTTGTACCATAGAAGCATGTTTCCCACACCTCTAACATCATTTGAGATTCTAAATAACAAGTCACTCAAGTGAGCAATCATATCAGAATTGTATTTCAACTGTTTCATAACATTTGCATTGAAGTGATCTTGTTTTCAAATGTAATTCTCAAACTCATAAAGGCATTGGCTAGGGTGCATAATGTGAGGATTATCATTATCATTGAATTTCATTAGAGAATTTACCTTTACCACCTTAGGTGGTGGTGGTGTGTCAAGCCCGTGTATTTCTTCAATAGGAGCTAAATTTTTGACATCCTTAGCTTTAATACCTTTTTCCTTCATGGATTTCTTTGCCTCTTGCATATATTCAGGACTGCGATATAAAATACCCCTCTTCTTCGGAGTGGGTTTAGTAGGTGGTTCAGGAAGAGTCCAATCATCATAATTTCTCAATATGTTATTCAATAATTCTTCAGCTTGCCCAATAGTTCGTTCCCTGAGAACACATCCAGCACAACTATCTAGGAAATCCCTAGAAGCATCGGTTAGTCCGTTATAGAAGATATCAAGTATTTCATTTTCCTTAAGAGGATGATCAGGCAAAGCATTAAGCAATTGGAGAAGCCTCCCCCATGCTTGTGGGAGACTCTCTTCTTTAATTTTCACAAAGTTAAATATTTCCTGTAAGGCAGCTTGTTTCTTATGAGCAGGAAAATATTTTTCAGAAAAGTAATAAATCATATCCTGGGGACTACGCACACAACCAGGAGCAAGAGTATTGTGCCAAGATTTAGCATCACCCTTTAATGAGAACGGAAATAATTTGAGAATATAGTAATAGTGAATCTTCTCATCATGAGCAAAAAGGGTGGCTATGTCATTCAACTTAGTAAGATGTGACACAACAGTTTCAGTTTCATAACCATGGAAAGGATCAGATTCAAACAAATTAATTAACTCTGGGTCAACAGAGAATTCATAATCCTTATCATCAACAAAGATAGGTGAAGTAGCAAACTTAGGATCACATTTCATTTTAGCATTCAGAGATTTTTCTTTATACTTGCATAATAATTTCTCTAGATCATCTCTATCCTTACAAGCAAGAATATCTCTAGTTGCCTCCTCACCCATAACATATCCTTCCGGTACCCTTAGCAATTCATATCTAGGAGGGCTAGTTCTAGTAGGTGTTTCAAGATTTTCAGTTTCAAGCTCATCATCAGTTTCAACAATATCATGATGTCTTACTCTAGCAATGTGTTCATCCAGAAATTCACCTATTGGCACATTATCATCACGTAAGGTACTAGCATCATCATAAGCATCATCCATCTCAGAAGTAGCATCATCAATAACTTGCAACATATCAGGATTGATAGCATGTGGTGGTGTTGCAAGTTTACTTATAATAAAAAGTGAATCTAAAGCAGAGCTAGATGGAATTCCTTACCTCCCCTCGTCTTAGAGGGAAAAATCTTAGTCTTAGCATCCTTCAGATTCTTCATAGTGATAAATTGATAATAATCCCAAGTGACTCAACAAATATAGCTATGCTCCCCGGCAACGGCGCTAGAAAAAGGTCTTGATAACCCACAAGTATAGGGATCACAACAGTTTTCGAGGGTAGAGTATTCAACCCAAATTTATAGATTCGACACAAGGGGAGCCAAAGAACATTTGTAAGTATTAGCAGTTGAGTTGTCAATTCAACCACACCTGGGGATTAATTATCTGCCGCAAAGTGATCAGTAGCAACGTAGTATGATAGTTTTGATAGTAATAGCAGCAACTATAGTAACAGTAACAGTGATAGCAGTGATTTTTAGCAAGTACAACAGTAACGATAGCAGTAGTAACTTAGCAAGAACAATATAAGAGAAATTCGTAAGCATTGGATTGATGATTCGTTGGATGATATTCATCATGTGACAGTTATAACCTAGAGTGATACGGTACTACCCCCAGTTCACAAATATAATGTAGGCATATATTCCGTAAATAGTCATACGTGCTTATGGAAAGAACTTGCATGACATCTTTTGTCCTACCCTCCCATTGCAGCGGGTTCCTATTGGAAACTAAGGGATATTAAGGCCTCCTTTTAATAGAGAACCGGAACAAAGCATTAACACACAGTGAATACATGAACTCCTCAAACTACGGTCATCACCGGGAGTGGTCCCGACTATTGTCACTCCGGGGTTGCCAGATCATAACACGTAGTAGGTGACTATAACTTGCAAGATCGGATGTAGAACATAGATAAAATGGTGATAACATAAACAATTCAGATCTAAAATCATGGCACCCGGGCCCAAAGTGACAAGCATTAAGCATGGCAAAGTCATAGCAACATCAATCTCATAACACAATGGATACTAGGGATCAGACCCTAACAAAACTAACTAGATTACATGATGAATCTCATCCAACTCCTCACCGACCAGCGAGCTTACGAAGGAATTACTCACTCCCAGTGGGGAGCATCATGGAATTGGCGATGGAGAAGGGTTGGTGATGACGAAGATCGAAGATCCCCCTCTTCGGAGCCCCAAACGGACTCAAGATCTGGCATCCTGATGAATAACAGGAGATGACGGCGGCTCCATCTCGTGGAACGCGATAATTATTACTTCCTGATTTTTTCTGGAAGTATGTGATTTTATAGTGTCGGTTTCAGGGTCTGCGGGACCACTAGGTGGGGACAACCCACCTGGGCGCGCCTGGAGGGGGACGCGCCCTGGTGGGTTGTGCCCACCTTGGTGCCCCCCTTCGGTGGTTCTTGGCTCCATAAATTCTCTTTTATTATATAAAAAATCCTCGCAAAGTTTCGTTCCATTCCGAGTACTTTTATTTCTGCACAAAAAATAACACAATGGTAGTTCTGCTGAAAACAGCCTCAGTTCGGTTAGTTTCATTCAAATCATGCCAATTAGAGTTCAAAACAAGAGGAAAAGCGTTAGGAAAAGTATATATGATGGAGATGTATCAGGAGAGCGTGACGTCGCTCGAGCATGCTCCGCATTCTATCAACAGCAGGCACGGTGTTATCAGAATCGAGAAGTCGGGCGAAGACATACAATGTGGGAGAGCTCGTCCCGCGCCTCCCCGAGAAGCAGAAGCAAAAGCTTTCACCTAAATGGGAAGGTCCCTTCATTATAGATGAGGTACTCGCAGGGGGGCATCTCACCTTTGCACACCATCGAATCAGGGCCTCGAGCCGAACCCATGGAACGCCGCTTGGCTTCATCGTTTCTACGCATAGCCCGGCCTCATCATAAAGACTCCCCACCCCGTCTTTGTTTTTCTTTTTTTTCTCTTTGTTTTAACTTTTGGGGCTTTAGTTTCCTCGACCTAGAGTTCAGATAAACCGTAACAGGGCAAGTCACCATTGTACACATCTAAGTATGTACTACCCAGCTTTACCTGGGGTCTTCTCTTACAAGCAGCCAATTATAATGTACTTCTTAAAACCTCGTTTTGTTGTTTGAATTGATCGCCTTCCCGTATTTTTTCAATCCATTATATGCACCTATTTGACTTAAGTCCTTTGCTATGCTGGGTTGCCTGGCTCCTGCGTTTACCCCTATGTTCCTGATTGTTCGGCTAGCAAGTAAAGGGTGCACCTCTGCGATTGCTACGCCCGGGTAATCCGAGTATGTACCTCAGACGGGTGAAGCCGAAGGCCAGCGTTCTTACAGAAAATAATGGGTTGGCCTCCAGGTAAGTGAAAATAAACAGCCGCTAGCCGCCATCTAACTGTTGTTGGTTCCTAAAAACCACGAACATCCGTGTGTCATCGTCTTCCGAACTCACGGTTTATGGTCAACATACCTTACCCGAAGAAGAACACTCCCCGATCACTGGTAAGGGAGGCGGTAGCCGATGGCCGGTTATGACAACGGTTTTTCACGGTTCGAGAATCGCGCGATGTAAAGTACATGGATACATAGAATCACGCACCCTACTCTTTATCAATGCCATCTATCAAACTGTCCAAAGCACAATCCTTCTGGGAGTACCGAGATGCGGGCATCACTTGGTCATACACTAAGCTAAGCGTTATCTCTTGCCCATCCGACTCCATGGGTCCAACCCGGGCCATATGTTCGGGATCGAGTTTGGTGAACCGTGTCTTCACCATTGCCCAGGCCTCGCGCGCTCCTTCCCGGCAGGCAGATATCTTCCACAATTCAAAACGTCGCCTCGCCCCTTTAAAGCGGTCAACCAGCTCAGCCATGCCCTCGGGTGGCTGTTCAAGTGGCCATAGTGCCTTCACCATGCTCTTCATGGCCTTCCGTGCTCTTTCATGCACCTTGGTCAGTTCCTTCAAAAGGTTCCCACTGAAGGAACCCATCTCTTCTTCAGGTGTTAGGAGAACTAGAGAACAGAGGCGGCACGTGTGTCAAAATATTGTGCTCATCCACATACGTGTGATATCATATTCGTGACTTACCGAATATACCACCTTTTAGCCTCTGGTTCTCCTCCAAGGCCTGTGCCAATTGAGATTTTAATTACTCGATTTCCTCGGTTTTCGCCGAGCCTTGAGCTCATTCTTCTCTTCATGACTTCATGTCAGCATTCGCTTGCCAGCCTCTAGTTCCCTCCGCATTTGATTCGTCGCTTCGGCGGCTGCGGGGACAACACGACATCAATACACAGGAAACGACATGCAATTTCTAGCATCCTAAAGCTTTTTTACTTACCAGAATTTTCGCTGGTATCCTTTTTGGCCGCTTCCAGCTCAGCTTTAGCACCGGCCAATTGTGTCCGGCTCAGCTTAAGGTCTTCGGACAACTTGTTGTTATGCTCCCTCGCGGTCTGTAGATCAAGAGAATACAAGAACCCTTAACTCGGCCGTCCCTCCCAAATTAAGGCTTGGGGCTGCTAGGTTAGGAACTATAAGATGATTTCAAGCTGTCTCGCACCTGCATTTTGGAAGAAAAGAGATCGGCGATCCCTTCAAGTCTGGTTTGGGCTCCTCCAAGGTATGAGTCCACCGAATTAAAGGCCTTAAACTCTTGATCGGTAAAAGCAGCATGGCGCAAGGATTCTCTCCGGTGGCGGGGGTTCATTACACTCTCGACCTTGGAGCTGGTCACCAAAACATCGTCGGGGTCCTCTGGATGGGCGTCAGCAGCTGCGTGTTCGGCGGGGTACCTTGCCTGCGCCAAAGGCCCGAGGTTGGAATCATGCCTCGGCACGTACAGGGAGTGTTCGGACTGGCACGCTGGAACTCTTCTCCTGCAAAGCCTCATAGACGTTAGTCAAAAGATATTTAAAACGACCCCTCGTTGTCCAAAAGCATGATACCTCTGAGCCGAGCGGGCGGTTGCTTCTACTCCAGCAGAGGTCTTCCTCTTGGGCACCCTGTTAGGGGCCGACGCCGGTGTATGTCGTGCTCCTCCTACAGTTGTTCACCGTGTAGTTCAACGACCCTTGGGAGTAGAAGTTAGACTGTTCGGGATAGCACGAGATGATCCACTAGTTCGGGAAGCGGTCCTCCGTTCACTTATAGTGGAAGACGGGAGGGCCCCTGGATGATCATCCGTCACGGCAACATTGGTGCCATCAAGGCTTTCTTGGTAGAAAACCCATCTTCGAAATCAACCGACATCTCCGGATCGTCATGATATCCCGGATCATCGTCGCAAGAGTGATTATGCGGTCGAGGGGTAGGACAGTGGATGGACTCGGCCTCGCGCCTCTAGTTCTGCATGAGAACAAATAAATGGGTGTTCAGACATAATGTCCAATTTACGGGCAAAAAATTGAAGCTTACCCAATCTGCCAGTTTGTAGCCGGAGAACCCTCCTGGATACTCAATTGAGCAAAGTCTTCCTCCTCTCCTTTAAAGAGGTCGGCTAATATCTTGGCCAGGGCTGCTTTATCATCCGGCCCTTGACGCTTATAGCGGGTCGCGTCGCTCGTCCCGTTGTAGCACCACATAGGGTGACCCCTCTGTTGAAGGGGCTGAATACACCGGTTTATGACGATGGCCATTACCTCAATCATGGTCAACTTGTTGTGGGCCAACAATCGAATCTTGGTGGCCAAATGGAGCACTTCTTCACTATCTAGCTGGGAAGGACTCTTGGGTCACCAGTTGAACCGCTTATTTAGCAGAGCGCTTGAGTATTCAGGCAGACCCATCCGGACTGGATCGGAGAGCGGAACGTCTTCAATGTAGAACCATTCCGAAGTCCACTCCTCTGGATCCTTTCATGGGGTCCCAAGGGGGTAACCCGTCCTGGCTATGCGCCACACCTCTGCTCCTCCCACTTCAAATATTGACCCCTTGCGGGTACGAGGGACAAGGTAGAAGTATTTCCTCCATAGATCAAAGTGAGGCTCGCAGCTCAGGAATATTTCGCAGAGGGCCACGAAACAATAAATGTGCAGTATGGACCCTGGGGTGAGGTTGGAGCTGGATCCCGTAGAACTCTAATAAACCCCATAGAAAGGGATGAATAGGAAACCCTGGGCCTCTTAGAAGGAAGGGGACGAAGCATACCCTCTCTCCCTTACTTGGAGTAGGGGAGTTCACGGCAAGAGCTTGCTCATCGACAGAGATTAATACATCGCGGACGGGAACAAGATCTGATACGGGAAGGTAGCCCTACGTCCGCAGCTTGCTCAGCTGGAGGCGCGAGACTGGACAGCTTGCCCACTCACCGGAAAGTGAGCCATGGGGGCGCAAGGATGAGCTAGGAATATCGGCCATGATGCCTGAGGATTTCTTCGGCGCTGTTTTCTTTTTGCAAAGGGGATGGGTTAACCGCCCCCTCGCAGCCTTGGATATATAAATAGGCATTTTGCCTCGAAGCTGAAAGGACGTATCTACAAAAGGTGGCATTGGGCCACGTGCCTTCTAAAAAGGACAAATATGAAGAACTCACCTCGCAAGCCGAACACTATTATATGAGCGGATGCCGGATACAAGCCCTGGCGTTGGAGGCTAGTTCGGGGGCTACTGAGGGAGTCCTGCACTAAGGGGTTCTCGGGCCGTCGACCTGGGAGATATGGACCGGACTATTGGGTCACCATGCGGCCCGGTTAGAGTGCGGACCCATGACCAGACAGGAGATATTCGGAGTCGTGGTGTGCCCTTGCTACCTCTTGAGCACTCCGTTGGTTTTCCCTTGAAGAGGAAAGGGTGATGCAGCAAAGTAGCGTAAGTATTTCCCTCAGTTTTTGAGAACCAATGTATCAATCCAGTAGGAGGCCACGCACGAGTCCCTCGCACCTACACAAACAAATAAATCCTCGCAACCAACGCGGTAAGGGGTTGTCAATCCCTACACGGTCACTTACGAGAGTGAGATCTGATAGATATGATAAGATAATATTTTTGGTATTTTTGTGATAAAGATGCAAAGTAAAGAAAACAAAATAAAAACGGCAAAAGAAATAGCTTGTGTTGGAAGATTAATGTGATGGAAAATAGACCCGGGGGCCATAGGTTTCACTAGTGGCTTCTCTCAAGAGCATAAGTATTTTACGGTGGGTGAACAAATTACTCTTGAGCAATTGACATAATTGAGCCTAGTTATGAGAATATCTAGGTATTATCATGTATATAGGCATCACGTCCGAGACAAGTAGACCGACTACTACGTGCATCTACTACTATTACTCCACACATCGACCGCTATCCAGCATGCATCTAGAGTATTCAGTTCATAAGAACAGAGTAACGCTTTAAGCAAGATGACATGATGTAGAGGGATAAACTCATGTAATATGATATAAACCCCATCTTGTTATCCTCGATGGCAACAATACAATACGTGCCTTGCTGCCCCTACTGTCACTGGGAAAGGACACCGCAAGATTGAACCCAAAGCTAAGCACTTCTCCCATTGCAAGAAAGATCAATCTAGTAGGCCAAACCAAACTGATAATTCGAAAAGAATTGCAAAGATAACCAATCATAAATAAAAGAATTCAGAAGATTCAAATATCGTTCATAGATAAACTTGATCATAAACCCACAATTCATCAGTCTCAACAAACACACCGCAAAAGAAGATTACATTGAATAGATCTCCACAAGAGAGGGGGAGAACATTGTATTGAGATCCAAAAAGAGAGAGGAAGCCACCTAGATAATAACTATGGACCCGAAGGTCTGAGGTAAACTACTCACACATCATCGGAGAGGCTATGGTGTTGCTGTAGAAGCCCTCCGTGATCGATGCCCACTCCGGCGGAGCTCCGGAACAGGCCCCAATATGGGATCTAACGGGTACAAAAGGTTGCGAAGGTGGAATTTGGTTTTTAGCTCCGTATCTGGTAGTTTGGGGGTACGTAGGTATATATAGGAGGAAGGAGTACGTCAGTGGAGTAGCATGGGGCCCACGAGGGTGGAGGGTGCGCCCAGGGGGGTAGGCGCCCCCCTACCTCGTGGCTTCCTGGTAGCTTGCTTGACGTAGGGTCCAAGTCCTCTGGATCATGTTCGTTCTGAAAATCACGTTCCCAAAGGTTTCATTCCTTTTGGACTCCGTTTGATATTCTTTTTCTGCGAAACTCTGAAATAGGCAAAAAAATAGCAATTCTGGGCTGGGCCTCCGGTTAATAGGTTAGTCCCAAAAGTAATATAAAAGTGTATAATAAAGCCCAATAATGTCTTAAACAGAAGATAATATAGTATGGAGCAATCAAAAATTATAGATACGTTGGAGACGTATCAAGCATCCCCAAGCTTAATTCCTGCTCGTCCTCGAGTAGGTAAATGATAAAAACAGAATTTTTGATGTGGAATGCTACTTGGCATAATTTCAATGTAATTCTTCTTAATTGTGGTATGAATATTCAGATCTGAAAGATTCAGGATAAAAGTTCAATATTGACATAAAAATAATAATACTTCAAGCATACTAACTAAGAAATTATGTCCTCTCAAAATAACATGGCCAAAGAAAGTTCATCCCTACAAAATCATATAGTTTAGTCATGCTCCATTTTTGTCACACAAGAATGCTCTCATCATGCACAACCCCATTGACAAGCCAAGCAATTGTTTCATACTTTAGTAATCTCAAACTTTTTCAACCTTCACGCAATACTTGAGCGTGAGCCATGGATATAGCACTATGGGTGGAATAGAATATGATGATGGGGTTATGTAGAGAAGACAAAAAAGGAGAAAGTCTCACATCAACAAGGCTAATAAATGAGCTATAGAGATGCCCATCGATTGATGTTAATGCAAGGAGTAGGGATTGCCATGCAACGGATGCACTAGAGCTATAAATATATGAAAGCTCAACAAAAGAAACTAAGTGGGTGTGCATCCAACTTGCTAGCTCACGAAGACCTAGGGCACTTGAAGAGGCCCATTGTTGGAATATACAAGCCAAGTTCTATAATGAAAAATTCCCACTAGTATATGAAAGTGACAAAACAAGAGACTCTCTATCATGAAGATTATGGTGCTACTTTGAAGCACAAGTGTGGTAAAAGGATAGTAACATTGTCCATTCTCTCTTTTTCTCTCATTTTTTTGGGCCTTCTGTTTTTTTATGGCATTTCTCTTTTTTTATTCCTCACTTGGGACAATGCTCTAGAAAATGATGATCATCACACTTCTATTTATTTACAACTCAATGATTACAACTCGATACTAGAACAGAGTATGACTCTATATGAATGCCTCCGGCGGTGTACCGGGATATGCAATGAACCAAGAGTGAAATGTATGAAAGAATTATGAATGGTGGCTTTGCCACAAATACTATGTCAACTACATGATCATGCAAAGCAATATGAACATGATGAACGTGTCATGATAAACGGAACGGTGGAAAGCTGCATGGCAATATATCTCGGAATGGCTATGGAAATGCCATAATAGGTAGGTATGGTGGCTGTTTTGCGGAAGATATAAGGAGGTTTATGTGTGAAAGAGCGTATCATATCACGGGGTTTGGATGCACATGTGAAGTTTGCACCAACTCTCAATGTGAGAAAGGGCAATGCACGGTACCGAAGAGGCTAGCAATGATGGAAAGGTGAGAGTCATATAATCCATGGACTCAACATTAGTCATAAAGAACTCACATACTTATTGCAAAAATCTACAAGTCGTCAAAAACCAAGCACTATGCGCATGCTCCTAGGGGGATAGATTGGTAGGAAAATACCATCGCTCGTCCCCGACCGCCACTCATAAGGAGGACAATCAAAGAACACCCCATGTTTCAAATTTGTTGCATAATGTTTACCATACGTGCATGCTATAGGACTTGCAAACTTCAACACAAGTATTTCTCAAATTCACAACTACTCAACTAGCACAACTTTAATATCACTACCTCCATGTCTCAAAACAATCATCAAGCATCAAACTTCTCTTAGTATTCAACATACTCATAAGAAAGTTTTTACTAATCTTGAATACCTAGGATATTAGGATTATTTAAGCAAATTACCATGCTATTTAAGACTCTCAAAATAATCTAAGTTAAGCATGAGAGATCAATAGTTTCTATAAAACAAATCCACCACCGTGCTCTAAAAGATATAAGTGAAGTACTAGAGCAAAAACTATATAACTCAAAAGATATAAGTGAAGCACATAGAGTATTCTAATGATTTCCAAATCATGTGTGTGTCTCTCAAAAGGTGTGTACAGCAAAGATGAATGTGGTAAACTAAAAAATAAAGACTCAAATAACACAAGACGCTCCAAGCAAAACGCATATCATGTGGTGAATAAAAATATAGCTCCAAGTAAAGTTACCGATGGAAGTAGACGAAAGAGGGGATGCCTTCTGGGCATCCCCAAGCTTTGGCTTTTAGGTGTCCTTAGATTATCTTGGGGGTGCCATGGGCATCCCCAAGCTTAGGCTCTTTCCACTCCTTGTTCCATAATCCATCAAATCTTTCACCCAAAACTTGAAAACTTCACAACACAAAACTCAGCAGAAAATCTCGTGAGCTCCGTTAGCGAAAGAAAACAAAAGACCACTTCAAGGTACTGTAATGAACTCATTATTTATTTATATTGGTGTTAAACCTACTGTATTCCGACTTCTCTATGGTTTATAAACTATTTTACTAGCCATAGATTCATCAAAATAAGCAAACAACACACGAAAAACAGAATCGGTCAAAAACAGAACAGTCTGTAGTAATCTGTAACTAACACAAACTTATGGCACTCCAAATATTAAACCAAAATAGGACGACCTAGACAATTCGTTTATTGATCAGCATCAATTGGAATAAATATTTTATCACGTTCTGGTGATTTTTAAAAATTATTTTCGTGAACAGAAAGTTTCTGGAATTTTCTGCAAGATCAAATAAATATCATCCAAGAAGATCCTATAGGTTTAACTTGGCACAAACACTAATTAAAACATAAAAACAAATCTAACCAGAGGCTAGAACAAATATTTATTCCTAAACATAAGCAAAAAGCAAAAAACTAAAAATAAAATTGGGTTGCCTCCCAACAAGCGCTATCGTTTAACGCCCCTAGCTAGGCATAAAAACAAGGATAGATCTAGGTATTACCATCTTTGGCTTTCAACTTTTTAGCGGAATCAAGCTTGAATCCGGGAGGTTCTTTACATTTCCCTTCATATTTGGAAATTTTTAGATCTAAAGAATCCAACCGCTTGTTGCAAAGAGTAATCAACATATTCATGCGGTGAATATTTCCGCTAACGTTCTTAAGAGGTTCAGGAGACTTCTGTAAAATCTTAGTTACTTCGCAATTTTTTTCAAAAACTTGTGTCTCTTCCTGGGTATGATGAGGCCCCTTTTGTTGAGGTAGTGTTCCCACTATACCTTCTATAACTTCATGCGCAATATGGGGATCAATTTCAATAAAATTGCCTTTGGCAACGCAATCCAAGAGTTGTCTATGAGACATATTTAATCCAACATAAAAATTGCGAAGCAAAATTCTAAGGTTCACTTCAAAGGTACAATTACGGTAAGACTCCATCATTCTAAACCAGGCATCTTTTAAGTTTTCTCCTTGTCTTTGTTTGAAGTGAAAGACTTCAAACTCAGGGGACAACGGAGTTGATAAGGACTAGCCATAATGTCAAGCAAACAAATGAAAAAGAGGCGAACGGAAAAGAAAGGGTGAATAAAACGGCAAGGGTGAAGTGGGGGAGAGGAAAACGAGAGGCAAATGGCAAATAATGTAATGCGGGAGATAAGGGTTTGTGATGGATACTTGGTATGTTGACTTTTGCGTAGACCCCCCCCCCCCCCGGCAACGGCGCCAAAAATGGCTCGTTGTCGGGAGTCCAAATGTTGACTTGACCTTGCGTAAGCCTCCCCGGCAACGGCGCCAGAAATCCTTCTTGCTACCTCTTGAGCACTGCGTTGGTTTTCCCTTGAAGAGGAAAGGGTGATGCAGCAAAGTAGCGTAAGTATTTCCCTTAATTTTCTAGAACCAAGGTATCAATCCAGTAGGAGGCCACGCACGAGTCCCTCGCACCTACACAAACAAATAAATCCTCGCAACAAACGCGATAAGGGGTTGTCAATCCCTACAGGTCACTTACAAGAGTGAGATCTGATAGATATGATAAGATAATATTTTTGGTATTTTTGTGATAAAGATGCAAAGTAAAGAAAACAAAATAAAAACGGCAAAAGAAATAGCTTGTGTTGGAAGATTAATATGATGGAAAATATGTCGGCGTTCTGGGAACGGGGGTCCCTAGACTTGCGTGCCTGCGGCCCACGGCGTGGCTAAGCAGCGGGCTGTATGGCCCATCTTCATCAACAAAGCGCCCAAGACCCCCGCGAGGGTCCAGGCCTCGCGAGGCGGACGACGCAAGACTTCCTCTGGAGTGGCCTAGCCAGGCAGGCTCACGAGGAGCGGAGATATCAAGGCGGCGCAAACCTCACAAGGCACTCGTGACGTGAGCCATGATTTAACGGCGCCAAAGGGGTGCTGTGTGGGCGCCAAGATCTGCAGGCGTCCCCGTTTCCTCTTTGGTGCTAAGGAGGCAAGCGCGGACGAAGAGTACCGAGGCATCAGGCAAAGGTTGCCATATTGGTGCAACAAGACCAAGACCAGGAGGACGGCAAGGCAGAGGTCATCGTGGAGCCCAAGACGGCGTCACCCCAGGGCTTTTCGCAGGCGAAGACTGCTTTTGTCAGGATAGCTTGTACTAGCTGTCCCCCTTCAAATTTGCCCGCCGTTGTTGGCTCCCTTCCCGCTCAACATTTGGGAAGAGGACCAGGGCCTATATAAGTAGAGCTAGCCACCACAGTAGAGGCAATCTGATCTTAGCTTGATCCAATCCGATCGAGAGCCTAGCCACAAGAACACCCCAACTTCAGGAGGCTGTTCTTCCCGTGTACTGTTCATCATCAGCCCAAGAGGCAATCCACCACCACACTGGAGTAGGGTATTACACCACAACAGTGGCCCGAACCAGTATAAACCCCGTGTCTCTTTCTGTGTTGTGAGTTCGTCGAGTTCGTCCGCAAGATCTCAGCGAGCTAGAGCGTAGATCGGTAGGAGGGATAGACTTCGCGCGCACCCCAGTGTTCGAACCTTAAGGGTTTGCCGGAACCCCACATCCGACATTTGGCGCTCCAGGTAGGGGTGCGCCCTGGTTTTCCTTCCATCGGTTCGTTGCTCCGTCCCTCCGTCGTTTCCATGGCGGACGCTCGCCGTGCTCGAGCTGAGCGTCGAGCTGCCCTCTCCGCCCACGTCGCTCAAACGGCTCCTGTGGGCGGCCCACCTCGTCGTTCTCCATCTCCCGTCGCCAACGCTGCCACCGGCCCGGCGGGGAACGAGCAGCAGGCGTCCTCGCTTCATCCCTCGGTGTGACAAGATGGCCGCACCGCTACCCCGTCGCTCACCCCTGTTGGTTCTTCGTCTCACGCGCACCGCGCTCCCATGGAGGCGCGGGCCGCGCTCCTCACGGCGAACGAGCTCCTGCGTTACCGCCCCGTCGACGACCTCTACGAGGAGTGGCTTGACCGCGTCGCCGAGCTCGTCCGCGCCGCAGGGGGCTCTCCGGCGCCGTCCCACTCTCTGCCTCCCCCTCAACCAGCCGCGGGCGACGAGGCTCGTGGCGTGCCTGCACCACCTCAACCCCAAGACGGCGCCTTGGCACCAAGGCGCGCACCTCCGCGGTGTGATCCACCATGCCCGGCGCCCGCGCGTGAAGAAAGAAGCTGCCAAGAAATCCCGTGGCCGCGAGTAGCTGCGTCGGTGCTCCCCGCGCCACCTCGTCAAGACCGCGCAGTGCCCGCAGCGGCGCAGCATGAACCCCGTCAAGGCCAAGCTCCACTCCCGAAGCGGGCCCCGGCAACCACAGCCGGCTGTCGTGCCTTCACCCCCGAGCTGTGTAGCGTCGCCTGACCAGGCAAGTTCAAGCCAGACCTGCCTCCTCGCTATGACGGCACCGCCGACCCCGCGGAGTTCCTGCAGCTCTACGAGCTGAGCATCAAAGCAGCCAACAGCGACGAAAAAGTCATGGCGAACTGGTTTCCCATGGCTCTCAAGGATGGGCCCGCTCTTGGCTCCTGAACCTATAGCACGGCTCGATCTCCTCCTGGGAGGGGATGCGTGACCGCTTCGTCGCCAACTTCCAGGGAACTCGCGACCGCCCACCGGTTGCGGCAGACCTGCACCGCATCAAGCAACAACCAGGAGAGACCCTCCAGAAGTACATCCAGCGCTTCAACAACACTCGCCTCAAGATCCCCAAGGTCACGGACGAGGCCATCATCTCTGTGTTCTCCGACGGCGTCCGTGACATCAAGATGAAGGAAGAGCTCGCTATCCACGAGGAGTTGTGCACGTCTCAGGAGCTGTTCGACCTGGCAACCAAGTGCGCGAGAGCTTAGGAGGGGCGTATTTCCCTCCTCGAGCTGCCAGTTGCAGGAGCGGAAGAAAAGAAGACCAAGGCCAAGGACGTGAAGAACAAGGAGGCAGTGGTGCTCGCAGCGGAGCCCGACACCAAGCGAGGCAGAGATCAGCCTGAGTCGTCCAAGAACGGCCGAACGTTCTGCGCCTTCCACAACCTAAACACCCACAACACGAGCGACTGCCAAGAGCTTAGAGCCATACGAGAAGGATGCTACGGTCGACGCCCCAAGCGCAACGACTGGGGTTACGGCCGTTGAGGACGACGTGGAGGCGGACGCTGGGAAAACCGGGGCCCGCGCCAGGAGTGGCGCGACCGGCCTCGTGAGGACCGCTGGCAAGACCAACCTCATGAGGGCACCTGGAGGGAGCCCCCTCGCGAGGATCGCCCTCAGGGCAGCACCGGTCTTCCCCCGCTGCCGCCACCAAGAAGGAACGACGACCACCACCATGACGAGGGGGCTGGGGGCTTCCAGGAGCCGCGCGCGATCGCTTGCATCTTGGGTGGCGCACAGGCCCCAGCCTCTTAGCGCATCTTCAAATAGTTCGCTTGCGAGGTGAACGCGGTTCTCCCCAAGCTCGAGGCCACGCGTCCGCTCAGGTGGTCCCAATGTGCCATCACCTTCAACTCAGCAGACCAGCTCAAGTGTGCAGCCATCGCTGGCGCACTCCCTATGCTGTGTTCCCCAGTCACCGGTAATGTGCAAGTCACCAAGACTCTCATCGACGGCGGCGCAGGGCTCAACGTCCTATCCGTCGACACGTTCGACAATCTTCGAGTGCCCTATGAGCAGCTCCAGCCAACCAAGCCTATCTCAGGAGTGACTGATGGTTCCACCACACCGATAGGGAAAGTCCGCATGCCCGTCACCTTTGGCAAGCGCGACAACTACCGCACCAAGCTCATCAACTTCGATGTCGCGCACATCCGCCTGCCGTAGAATGCCATCCTCGGGTATCCAGCCCTGGCCAAGTTCATGACAGTCATTCATCACGGCTACAACGTTCTCAAGATGCCAGGAAGCGGAGGAATCATCGCGGTCCCATGTGAAGAGAGGGATGCGGTGTGCTCTCTTGAGCGTGCCTTTCAAGCCGAACAATCAACGACCCCGACAGCAGAAGTGAAGGCCCTCCGGAGACCATCCCCAAGAAGAAGTTGTCGCGCCGCGCAGGACCCCAAGGAGATGGCGCCGCGTCAGGAGCCTCGTTGGGATCGGCGCCCGTTCCAGGAGCGCCTCCCTCCATCGCATAGGAAGGCGCGCCCGGCGTCCTCCTCAGGCAGGGCTCGGGGGCTCTCTCCTGGAGGGCCTTGGACCTTGCCAACCTCATGAGGGAGGCGCTTGGGCACCACTTGGAGGCGTGTTTCGCGACACGTTTCCCTCAGGAGAACTTAGGGCAAGGAGTGCCCACCACCCAGGAGTTCATCACCAAGACCACCCAGGAATTGCAAGAAGCAAGAGACATGCGCGGCCACAGCCGCACACAGGGCGTAGCTCCCCATCCAGGCGAGGATGCCAGGTTGCGTCTCTACGTCGATGTCCCAGGGCTCAACAGGGTCTCAGGAGCGCTTCTGGCCATCACGTGCGGGCCGCTGTGAGGCCAACCACACAACTACGTTCGCATGCCCTTCGGCTTGTCGAGCGTGGCATCGGCCTATCAGCGCAACTTGCGGCAGGTCCTGGCGTCTCAGGAGGCCAGGATCCGCGCCGTTCAGGAGGAGATGGATTTAGTCTTCAGGGAACCTCCTGAGCCTCCAAAGCCTCCCGAGGCTTAGGGTCCCGGTGGCTCATGAGGAGTCATCCCTTCAACGCGTGGCTTCAGCTACATCAACTCTACTTCGCCTACAGAACCAGGTGACATCTTCCAAGTTCGTTTAAGATGGGAGCGCCCCTCGGGCTGCATTATTCCCAGGTCACGTGGGTCCGTCCCTGTGGCATGTATCCCCTTTGCTTAAGTCTTTAGCTTACCTCGCTGGGGGCGCCCCTCGGGCTGCATCATCCCCAAGCCGCCGGGCGCACCCAGTGGCATATATCTTCCTGCATTTATCCAAGTCAATCTACCTTTATGCTTAACTCTGCAAACGGCTATCGCTTTGCTCGATTGCTGCCACGCCAACTGTTCACCCTATGCAATCTGCTTGCACGTTAAAGGGGGCTCCGAGCATCGCGACTCAGAGCTCTTATCGCTCTCCACCCTCACCCCGGCCTTGACCACGGCATCGCGACCTAGCATACCAACAAGCGGCTGAGCTCGCTCGGGGCGGGACCGAGGACGAGAGTGCTTGCATCTAACCGCCTTGCAGGAACATACAGTCACCAAGACTCAAGACCAGGCGCAACCCGCTTTGAGGTAGGGCCTCATGAGTCCCGCTACTGGCTCACGAGTGCCCAGATACACCTCGCAGCCCTGCCGCAAGCCACGTGTCGTATGGGCTGTCTGCGCCTGGGGGCTCCTCCCGGAGGGGGCCCCCATCCCACGCCCAAGTGGAAGCACCATGCTCCGCGCTGGCTGACGACACTGCCGAGGAGCGGCTATGCCCGTGCACAAGCGGAAGCACTATGCTCCGCGCTGGTGATAAACAACCGAGGGCGACCCCACGGTCGTGCCAAGCTCAGGGAGCCCAGAGCTCATCGCCCAGCCTTACCGCAACGCCTCCCCTTGGGAAAGCCGCGCATGGGGGCTGGGCATGGGGGCTGCGCACGGGTCACGCCCAAGCGCACGCCACCCAACCAGGTCCCCTGGACCTGGGCATCGCGCGCCCCTCCCGAGGCCTCGGCGAGGGCAGGTACGGGATTGTTTGCACGTCAAGGGGACTCCTGAGCATCGCGACTCAGGAGCCTAACTGGTCACGTAGCCCCTCACTCCTTGGTCCGTCCTGGTCTCCGGTCGGCCCAATGGCGGTTGAGGTATGCTCGGGGCCGGGCTCTACAGACGTAGAACAACAATCTATCCCAGCAAACTCTCCCTATATGTTGTTTGCGCGTCAAGGGGGACTCCTGAGCATCGCGACTCAGGAGCATAACTAGTCACGTAGCCCCTCACTCCTTGGTCTGTCCTGGTCTTCGGTCGGCCCAATGGCGGTTGAGGTATGCGCGGGGCCGGGCTATGCCGACGCAGAACGCAAAGCAAATAGGAAGGAAATCGCAAAATCTCGAAGCAAATATTACAAGCATATTGTCCTCACAATACCAAATAAAAGTCTAAACGCCTCCACGAGGCCAGTTACATGTCGCAGGAACGGAACGGGAGAAATGGCCACGAGTCACCTCTAGACGTCGCCAACGCCTGCGGAAGGCGCTCACTCGTGATCGGCTTTGTCTTCACCACCAGCCGCAAGGTCGACGAAGCCGACAGAGGGGCGGAGACAAAGCCACGGAACCTTCTCAGCAAGGCCCCCACTTGATCCCGCACAGCCGCGGCAGCTGCCTCGTATTTATCTTCGGCCACAGGCTCTAGCAGCTCGTCAAGGCGAGCATTGGGGTCGCGGAGGTGCAGATGGCTGAAGACCCGAGTCAGCGCAGCTGAAGACAGGACGCGAGCTTCTGCCTCTGCCATGGGAGTGAGGCCGTCGACGACCTCCTCAAGCGCCTTCACCATGCCGTCCTCGTCGGTGTCCAGAGGCTTCTCCAGGTCACGCTCATAGAGCGTCTTCAGCACCTCGCGTGACCTCCTCTCGAGATCGGTGAAGGCCACGTGATTTTCCGCCAGGACTCGTGCCTTGGCCTCAAGATCGGCCTCCCTCGTCCTCATCTCTCGCTCCAGCTCCTCCAACCGGTTACGCTCGGCGGCCTGTTTCTTCCCCAACTCCGCCAGCTCTACATCATGATTCTTGACGGCTTCCTCCCGGGCCTTCATCTCCTCCTCCTTCGCTTGGCGGCAGCGCACCTCTTCAGCGTGCTTGTCGCCCAGGCTCTGCAGCTCATCCTCCAGCGCCTGACAATGGTCACAGGCGGCCTTGGCGTCCTTTAGCGCCGCCTCACGGTCAGCCGAAGCGTCAGCGGCTCCTTGCTTCTCCTTCTCAGAAGCCGCAGCAGCCTGACCCAGTGCTGCGCGGACTGCCAGGTCGGAGTGAAGCCAGCCAGAGGCCAGCTCCAGACGCCCGGCCACCAGGCGCGGGTCCGCACTCAGGACATCCGCCTGCAGCTGGGTCATCTCCGCAAGAGCATGCTCCAAGATGGCAGCAGGGGCAGAAGGACCAGGAAGTGGAGATGCAACGGTAGGAGGAAGCGACGTCGTTACCAGGGCTTGGGAGACCGCGGGTTCCGGAGCAGCTGGGACCTTGTCAGCCGCGCCAAGTACCGGCACCTCCGGAGCTAGGGGGGCCATGGGGGCTGACTCCACGCGGCGAGGCTCCTCTTGGCCTCGCGAGGACGGTCGAGCTGGGGAGACACGGGCGCTGCTGCCTCCTTTCCCTACGGAGGGAGGCACGACCGCCGAATCCTCCTTCCTCTTCTTTGCCAAAGGTGTCGGCCTGATCAAGCAGGAGCGAACATCAGGAAACAACGAGCACAAACAAGGACAAGGCGAAGCTTAAGACACTCATCGGTCCACTGCAACGTATTCCACTGACCGCTTGAGAAGCTTGAGGCTCGACAGCTGTGGGACCTGAGGAGTGGGCGTTCGGACACCAGCGGCACCGGGCGGGGCGGAAGCGGAACCGGATCCATCCCCAGGAGGTATCGGGTCAAAGGCGGCACCACGGGCCACCAAGGATGACCTGCTCCTCGTAGGGACATGAGGCTGCTCCCTACCCCCTCGGTGGGCATCGGCATCGGCATCATCAGGAAGGGCGCGGAGAATCTCGGCCTTGCTCAGAGGGGAAGTCTCCCCCACCTCTTATAGGGTCTTCTCCGAGTCCTCCTCCTCTTCTTCCTCTCCGTGGGACTCACCAGAAGACACCTTCACCGGGTTCTGCGCCATGGGGGCTTCCAGAAGTGCCGGTGGCACCAGCCCACGCGCATCAAAAGTCGGCCTGGAGGCAACGAATTCCTCCCAGTCCCTGCGCTTGAACAGGGGAAGGAAGGCGCTAGCCGGGTACTCCTGGTTGTCCCCGACTATGAGGCGCAAGACGGCGTCACCACACCAGTAAGTCCCCGGCCTCAAAGTAGTCTTGGTTTCCTTTTCGTCAAGCTCCCAGAGGGGGCGCGCGCGCCTGGAGCGGGGCAACCCGCAGCATCAAGAACTCCCTCAGGAGCATCGCCGCCGTCACCTTGGTCGTCCTCACGTTGCCCGGCCGCAGGTTGGTCATCATTTGCCCCAGCACCAGCGATGCCCGCTCGTTGACAAGCTCCGCCTTGGGCCACCCCCCGTTGGGAGGAGGCGTCGCTGTGGCAATTCCAGATGAGGGTCGGCGCGCTGAGCATCCATCATGACCCATTTGGATCGGATGTTGTCGGCCCTCTTCCCGGTGCTCAAGATCGAGTTGGCCTTGCCGCAGGCGACGAAATTAGCGCATCCGGTGATATGCTCGCCAATAACACGAAGGAATAAGAAATGGAGCAAGAGCGCCACGGACGGCATGACGCCTAGATACGCCTCGCAGTAGTAGGAGAAGATGGATAGGAGGAGGACAGAGTTGGGATGGAGATGTAATGCCTGCAGCCCGTAGTGGTTGAGGACTTCATAAAAGAAATCATAGAAGGGAGGAACCAACCCGACGGCGACGCTTCTCGAGAAGAAGGGGAAGAAGGTGCTTCCCTCAAGCTCCGGCTTGTCGGAGGCAAGCCGAAGCTCCGTCTTCCCCCACTCGTTGCCTTCACCCATTGTCAGCAGGCGAGGCTCTTCTCCCTGACGGTGGGCGCCTCGAGGTCCGGCTCATGCCAAGCCGGTGACGAGGAGGCCCTGACCTTGCGCGGCGCCATGGGTGGCAGGAGCAGAGCAAGGGCGGAGCAGATTTGGAGATAGCAGCGGTGAAGGGCGAGAAAGGGGATCTGGAGCAAAGGCAGGGAAGGAGCAATGAAGGCGAGAACCGCCCGCGCCAGCCCTTTGTCAGGTCAAGCAGTTGCCGAGGCAGCATGGAGAAGCGGAGACGCCCACGTCCAATCAACCGCCACATGTCGACCAAGGTCGCAGGCTTTTGTGGCCCGCGGCGCTCCAAATTGACCCTTGGCTTCGCCGCGAAGCCAAGCCTGAGCGCACCTTGGGCCCGGGGGCTACTGTCGGTGTTCTGGAAATGGGGGTCCCTAGACTTGCCTGCCTATGGCCCATGGCGTGGCTAAGAAGCGGGCCGTACGGGCCATCTTCATTGACAAAGCGCCCAAGACCCTCGCGAGGGTCCAAGCCTCGCGAGGTGGACGATGCAAGACTTCCTTTGGAGTGGCCTAGCCAGGCAGGCTCACGAGGAGCGGAGATATCAAGGCAGCGCAAACCTCACAAAGCACTCGTGACGTGACCCATGATGAACGGCGCCAGGCGGGTGCCAGTGCGCGCAGCGTCCCCCGTTTCCTCTTTGGTGCTAAGGAGGAAAGCGCAGACGAAAAGTACCGAGGCATCAGGCAAAGGTTGCCATATTGGTGCAACAGGACCAAGACCAGGAGGACGGCAAGGCGGAGGTCATCGTGGAGCCCAAGACGGCGTCATCCTAGGGCTTTTCACAGGCAAAGACCGCTTTTGTCAGGATAGCTTGTACTAGCTGTCCCCCTTCAAATTTGCCCGCCGTTGTTGGCTCCCTTCCCGCTCAACATTTGGGAAGAGGACTAGGGACTATATAAGTAGAGCTAGCCACCACAGTAGAGGCAATATGATCTTAGCTTGATCCAATCCGATCGAGAGCCTAGCCACAAGAACACCCCAACCTCAGGAGGTTGTTCTTCCCTTCTACTGTTCATCATCAGCCCAAGAGGCAATCCACCACCACCACACTAGAGTAGGGTATTACACCACAACGGTGGCCCGAACCAGTATAAACCCCGTGTCTCTTTCTGTGTTGTGAGTTCATCGAGTTCGTCCGCAAGATCTCAGCGAGCTAGAGCATAGATCGGTAGGAGGGAAAGACTTCGCGCGCACCCCAGTGTTCGAACCTTAAGGGTTTGCCGGAACCCCACATCCGACAAAATAGACCGGGGGGCATAGGTTTCACTAGTGGCTTCTCTCAAGAGCATAAGTATTTTATGGTGGGTGAACAAATTACTGTTGAGCAATTGACAGAATTGAGCATAGTTATGAGAATATCTAGGTATGATCATGTATATACGCATCACGTCCGAGACAAGTAGACCGACTCCTGCCTGCATCTACTACTATTACTCCACACATTGACCGCTATCCAGAATGCATCTAGAGTATTAAGATCATAAGAACAGAGTAACGCTTTAAGCAAGATGACATGATGTAGAGGGATAAACTCATGCAATATGATATAAAGCCCATCTTGTTATCCTCGATGGCAACAATACGATACCTGCCTTGTTGCCCCTACTATCACTGGGAAAGGACACCGCAAGATTGAACCCAAAGCTAAGCACTTCTCCCATTGCAAGAAAGATCAATCTAGTAGGCCAAACCAAACTAATAATTCGAAGAGACTTGCAAAGATAACCAATCATACATAAAAGAATTCATAAGATTCAAATATTGTTCAAACATAAACTTGATCATAAACCCACAATTCATCGGTCTCAACAAACACACCGCAAAAGAAGATTACATCGAATAGATCTCCACAAGAGAGGGGGAGAACATTGTATTGAGATCCAAAAAGAGAGAGGAAGCCATCTAGCTAATAACTATGGACCCGAAGGTCTTAGGTAAACTACTCACACATCATCGGAGAGGCTATGGTGTTGATGTAGAAGCCCTCCGTGATCGATGCCCCCCCGCGGAGCTCCTAACAGGGCCCAAGATGGGATCTCATGGGCATGTAGAAGGTTGCGGCGGTGGATTTAGGTTTTAGCTCCGTATCTGGTAGTTTGGGGGTACGTAGGTATATATAGGAGGAAGCAGTACGCCGGTGGAGCAACATGGGCCCCACGAGGGTGGAGGGCGCACCGAGGGGGTAGGCGTGCCCCCTACCTCGTGGCTTCCTGGTAGCTTTCTTGACGTAGGGTCCAAGTCCTCTGGATCATGTTCGTTCTGAAAATCACGTTCCCGAAGGTTTCATTCCGTTTGGACTCCGTTCGATATTCTTTTTCTGCGAAACTTTGAAATAGGAAAAAAACAGCAATTCTGGGATGGGCCTCTGGTTAATAGGTTCGTCCCAAAAGTAATATAAAAGTGTATAATAAAGCCCAATAATGTCCAAAACAGATGATAATATAGCATGGGGCAATCAAAAATTATAGATACATTGGAGACGTATCAGCCCTCCAAGTCAAGATTGGCATGATATTTCCTTCATTGTAACCAAGCGGTTGTAACCCTAACCCTACTGGTGCCTATATAAACCAGAGGGTTTGGAGGCTTTAGGGCTAGAGCTACATCCATCACCTCAACACCTTTGGGTTTAGCTCGCTCGATCTTGAGGTACATCAATTCTGTAACCATATCATACATCAAATACAATCAAGCAGGACGTAGGGTATTACCTTCTTGAGAGGGCCCAAACCTGGGTAAACACCGTGTTCATCGTCCCTTGTTCCCCATCGATCCTAGATCCACAGCTCGGGACCCCCTACCCGAGATCTGCCGGTTTTGACACCGACACTAGCGGCTCCTCGAATCCTCCCCGACAAATGGAATGTAACACCTGACGAGACCTGAGCTCAAGAGAGGGGAAGGCATCGCGCTCCGTGACCACCTTCTTCTCGGTGGCGACGAGGGACTTCCCTCTGGCATCCAACTGGGTTATCTCCTCGGAGACACGCTGGGCGTGGGACATCTGGGCTCTGTCCACCTCCTCCTTCAGCTTGGCCAGGCGATCACGTTCCGCGGCCTGGTCGGCAGTCACCTGGATAGCACGGAGTCGCGATCAGCGAGCCTCGCCTCGCGGAGCCTGAGGTCCTCCTCCCGTTGGTGGAGCCGTTGTGCAGACGTGGCCTGCTCCTCCTGAAGGGCCTTCAGGTTGGCCTCTACCTCGCCACAATGTTGCCTCAGCCACCACCGCGTCACGAGCCACCTTGGCCTCGGCGGCCTCCTTCCTGCTCTCCGTGGTGGCAGCTTCGGCCCAGCCCCTAGCTGTCTCGATGGCGGTGTTGGCCTAAAGCTCGGCCTGGACCCGTCCAAGCGCGACGTAAGCCTCATCCAAGGCCCCGTGCTGGATCCGGTGGCCGCAGTTCACGAGCGCAAGGGCTTGACGAGGAGGTAGTGCTGGCACATCGACTGGCTCTATGACCAAGGAAGCGGTGGCAGGGTCGACTTGGGCAGCCGGAGGCTCCAGGCTCTTCTTGGGCACGACGGGTGCGGATGGCTGCGCAACTTGCTGACCCACGGGGGATGTCTCCTCCGGAAGCTGCATCACCACATCCTCAGGGGTAGACTCCGCCAGAGGGGAGCAAGTAGTCGCCCCCTCCACTAGCACTGGGGTTGCCGTGGCCGCGAAGAGGGATGCCGCTTCACGAACCCCCGTATCCTCAGCGGCCGCCCCTCGGGCAATGTCGATAGGGCACCTGGAGCAGGTTGTTCGCCCATGCGCCCAGGTGCAACATCGCTTGAGCGCCCGAGGGTTCACCGGGTTGGCGCGGCACACTTCCGCGCCCGCTGCGGCCGCGGCCGAGGGCAAACGGCGCCCTTAGGACAGGGGGTCCTTCGCCCCAGTGACCGCATTCTTCTTCATCATCACATCGCAGCTCCTGACATCAAGAGAGGGGTGTGGTGAGCACAATCGCAATCTATGCTTGACCCAGGGGCGAGGTAGGTTACTTACCCCTCAGGGTCGATCCACTTCCTCTTATTCTCATTCTCAGCAAAGGGCAGAGCGCCCCACCTTTCTTTGGTGTGGTCTTGATCACACCTAGAGGATGGGGCGGGTGCTCCCTGACAGGGCTCGGTGATGATGACATGTACCTAGGGTAGGGTCCTAGACCTGACCTACATGCCCTACCCAAGGACACTGCACAAGAGGCGAAGGCCTACAAAGATAGAAAGAAGATACCGACTGGAATCATCACAGGATGCAATCCACTCGATGATAGATCCACTCGGATATCCCAATTCCACTCGACAGTCATTATTCACTCAGAAGAAAAGGATTCACCCAATCGACAGAAGGCCTAGAGTCACCTCTAAATGGCAAAGGTCGGGCATTCACTCCGTAGCCTTAAGGTTCATTAAATGCGGGCGTTGCGAGTAACGCTCGTGTCATTATTCTCTCATTGAACCCTTGTGTAATTGAGGCCGGCAAGGGGTCGGTGCACTCTATATAACCCACCCCTCCCCTCAGGCACAAGGGTTCACACCCCCTGTAACTCAACACTCCAGTCAACAAGCCTCCGCGGCACCGAGACGTAGGGTTGTTACCTCCTCCGAGAGGGTCCTAAACTCGTAAAACCGAGTGTACAACCTCGCCGTAGCTAGGACTCGCCTCTCCCACGCACCTATATCTCATCGCGATCTGTTCCCATTACGCTTGGCGCCCACCATGGGGCAGGCGTCTAAGCGACTTCGGGTGAGGTTGCAATCTACGATCTTCGTCAACATGGTTTCCGACGGTGGATTGTCCATGGGTCACGAGATCAGTCCCGGCGCGCCCACCTTCATCGCCAATGATTCGGCTTGGCTCCAAGAGCCCCCCTAGATGTCGAGGCACTCCCCATTCGCAGGGCAGCACACTTCCACGCGAGTGCCTATGGCATCCTCCTGCGATAGCCGTCGACTCCGTATCGGTCGGCTCCCACGGCGTCTTCACTTCCTGCAACCCGTCGCCGCCAGCGATCTGGTCGCTCATGGCTCCAGTGGTGGGTGAAGCACGCAGTGGCCCGTCAGTCGGCCACACCTCGAATCGCGGTAATCGAGCCTGATGAGTCCCTTTATGGTTTGTTCGATCTGTCGACTGGCCACTCGGATACTCTTCCCGAGTGCAAAAGTGACGACCCCACGGCGGAAGTCCGCATGGTTTGGTCCCCAGCGCAGCCCACTAGGATTTCCCCGTGGCGCGGGTGGTAGCAGCGGTCCGTCGCGCGACAACGACGAGTACTATCCTCAAGCCCTCACTACGGAGCAGAGGGAAGAGCTGGAGCATAGAAATGATCAAGCTCTCCAGACCCCCATCGTTGGGGAGACCCCCGAAGCTCAGGCCTTGGAGGCTGTGCACGTAGCCACTCTGGCTGAGCGTGCTCGCCTGGAGAATCTTTAGCAAGCACTCGACGACCGCGCCCGCATGCATATTCCAAGTTCCAGTCGACGGCAGCAGCAATTGTTTCCGACTGGACCTCAGGATGAGTGTCAGGTATACCGTACTCCGATCCAAAATGTTGCAGCAGCTGCGCGCATTGCAGATTCGATCCATCCATCCTGTTCCGAGGCTGGTAGAGGCTTAGAGCAGATTCGGGCACTGCTCAAGGCAGCAGGAGAACAGAACTCACTGTTTCCCTGTCGGGCAATAGGATTCACAACAGGTCTTTCATGGCAGACACAGTTTAGTCGGCACACAGCCTAAGATCGCCTCTGCGGCATGAAGATCTTGGTTATCGCCAGGACCAGTACCTGGGTCGAGGCCACGGGCAGTTTGACTCTCGAGTGCCTATGCCCCCTCCGAGGGGTGGTTCATACGCGCCCCGGCGGTAATGATAATAGGCGCCCGTACGGCAACGAGCGGAGGATTCCAGTCGAACCCTGAGAGCCCGGGTTTGATGCAAGGTCAGTCCTCGTGCAGGGCCTGGTTGACAGAGGCAGGGCTTATAGAGAAGGTTTGGATAGATATTACTCAAGTGGGAGCAGAGCGTTCGTCTCTGGGCCTGAGTGTTTCAACAGAGCCATTCGAGCCACTGAGATTCCTTCCAACTTCAGATTGGTTGTAGGAGTAAGAAAGTTTACTGGCGAGTCAAAGCCAGACACGTGGTTGGAGGATTCCCGAGTGGCAGTGTAGATTTGTGGAGGCAATGACAAAGTGGCCGTGAAGCACCTGCCCTTGATGCTTGAAGGCTCGGCCAGGGCCTCGTTGAATCAGTTGGCTCCCGCTAGCATATACTATTGGGAAGACTTGGCCCGAGTGTTTATCAAGACATTTGAAGGCACTTGCAAGCGTCCCGCTGGGTTGTCCGAGTTGCAATATTGTGTCCAAAAGCCAAATGAAACATTGAGAGATTACATCCAGCGTTGGACTACACTTCACCATCCGGTGGAGAATGTTTCAGAGCACCAAGCAGTCCGCGCTTTCAAGGAAGGCGTATGGTACAAAGAGCTCACACTGAAATTTGGTCGCTCCAGGGGCATCACTCTGAATCGGATGATGCAGATGGCCACTCAGTATGCGAATGGCAAAGAAGAAGATCAACTCCATAATGGCAAAGGGAAGAAAGTCGGCCCCGATGCTGGGGGCGGAAATCCCGGTCGGAAGCAGAAACGCAAAGTTGAAGCCACGGGTCAGGCTGAAGCTGCAGTGGTGAATACCCAAGGAAAGTTCAAGGGAAATCCCAAGGGGTCGTGGATAACCAAGAAGATCAACGACCAGTCGGGCCAGGATGTCCTGGATTTACCGTGTGCCATCCACGCGTAGAAAGATGAAGAGGGCAACTTGATTTTTCCCAAACACACCACTCGATAGTGCAGATTCCTTATCCAGCAGTTCCATGAAGGTCAGCAGAGTGAGAAAGGCTCTAATAAGGATGAAGATGAAGAAAGGCCGATGATTACCCAAAGGTTAATGCAACCCTGGTGATTTTTGCTAACATTGAGAGCAAAAGTTGACTGAAAGTCATCAACAGAGAGGTGAACATGGTTGCTCCGGCAACTACAACATACCTCAAGTGGTCAAAGACTCCTGTCACCTTCGATCAGTCGGATCACCCAGCTCACGTAGCTACCCCCGGGCGGCAAGCTTTGGTGGTCGATCTAGTAGTTGGAGGCACTCGACTGCGTAAAGTTCTCATGGATGGTGGCAGTGGTTTGAACATTCTGTATGCATAAACCCTCCAAGGGATGGGCATTCCGATGTCCCGACTCAGTGAGAGCAACATGCAGTTCGATGGAGTCATCCCAGGAAAGAAGGCGAAATCACTCAGGCAGATTGCTTTGGATGTGGTTTTCAGTGATTCAAAGAATTTTTGCAAGGAAAAGTTGACGTTTGAAGTGGTAGATTTTCACAGTGCCTATCATGCCATTCTGAGCAGGCCGGCATATGCTCACTTAATGGCCCGTCCATGTTACGTGTATCTCAAACTGAAGATGCCCGGGCCCAAAGGTGTGAACACGGTCATTGGGAATAGACAGAGATCAGACGAATGCCTCCAGAAGGGTTCCAAGATTGCTGACGAGCAAATGGCAGTGGTGGAACTGGAAGAGTACAAGAAGAATACCGATCCGAGTGATTTTCTCTGTTCCAAGAAGCCTGCTTCTGAGTCTGCATTTCAGTCGGCTAGAGAGACGAAACCAGTTCACATTCACCCAGAAGATCTCACAGCTGCTCCAACCCACATCTCAACAACACTTGACAGCAAATAGGAAGCCGTGCTCATCCAGTTCCTCCATGAGAACTGGGACATCTTCGCATGGAAACCATCGGACATGCTAGGTGTACCCAGGGGGCTGGCTGAGCACCATTTGTGTGACGACTCCAAAGCCAAACCTGTCAAAGAGCATCTCCGTTGGACCGCCGCGGAGAAGAGGAAGGCAATTGGCGAGGAAGTGGCTCGGCTCCTGGCAGTCGAGTTTATCCGCAAGATATACCACTCCGAGTGGCTCGCCAACGTCGTCCTGGTCCCTAACAAGGATAATTCACTCTGTATGTGCATTGACCTCAAGCATATCAATCGGGTATGCCCGAAAGATCATTTTCCACTTCCTCGCATTGATCAGATAGTCGACTCAACTGCAGGGTGTGAGCGTTTGTCTTTCCTTGATGCGTATTCCGGATACCATCAGATCCGATTGTATGGGCCAGATGAAATAAAAACGGCCTTCATCACCCCGTTCGGGTGTTTTTGCTATGTCACCATGATTCAAAAGTGCTTGCTCACTTAGATCAGTTGGAATGTGGAGGCATATATGGATGATATTGTGGTTAAGTCACGCAAAGGTTCCGACCTGCTGACTGACCTCGCTAAAACCTTTGCCAATTTGACAAGGTACGACATTAAGTTGAATCCGTCCAAGTGCACATTCGGAGTACCCGGAGGAAATTTACTCGGTTTTCTCGTTTTTGAACAAGGGATAGATGCCAATCCCGAGAAGATCAGTGCAATTCTCCTAATGAAACGCCCAATGCATGTGCATGATGTTTAGAAGCTCACAGGTTGTCTCGCTGCACTGAATCGGTTCATTTCTTATCTTGGTGAAAAGGCACTGCCTCTTTACCTACTGATGAAAAGTCTGACACGTTCGAGTGAACTCCCGAAGCCGAAGGAGCGTTTGTGGAACTCAAAGCCCTGCTCTCCACCCAGCCGGTGCTTGCTGCTCCGAACAGCAAAGAGCCTCTACTCTTATACATCGCAGCCACTGGTCAGGTTGTCAACACAGTGCTCACAGTGGAGCGAGAAGAAGAAGGCAAAGCCTATAAAGTTCAATGTCCAGTGTACTATATCTCTGAAGTCTTGACTCCATCCAAGCAGAGGTATCCACATTACCAGAAGCTTGTTTATGGAATTTGTTGGGGAACGTAGCAGAAATTCAAAAAAATTCTACGCATCACCAAGATCAATCTACGGAGAAACCAGCTACGAGGGAAGGAGAGTGCATCTACATACCCTTGTAGATCGCTAAGCGGAAGCATTCAAGAGAACGGGGTTGAAGGAGTCGTACTCGTCGTGATCCAAATCACCGGAGATCCTAGTGCCGAACGGACGGCACCTCCGCGTTCAACACACGTACAGCCCGGTGACGTCTCCCATGCCTTGATCCAGCAAGGAGAGAGGGAGAGGTTGAGGAAGACTCCGTTCAGCAGCAGCACAACGGCATGGTGGTGATGGAGGAGTGTGGCAATCCTGCAGGGCTTCGCCAAGCAACGCGGGAGAGGAGAAGGGAGAGAGGTAGGGCTGCGCCAGGGAGAGGTCAAACTCATCTGTTGGCAGCCCCAAAACCCTCAAGTATATATAGGGGGAGAGGGAGGGCTGCGCCCCCACCTAAGGTTCCACCCCTAGGGGCGACGGCCAGCCCAAACCCATCTAGGGTCCGGCCAAGGGGGGAGAGGGGAAACTTGCCCCCCAAGTTAGGTGGGTGCGCCCCCTCCCCCAAACCCTAGGCGCCTTGGGCCCTTTTGGGGGGGGGGGCGCACCAGCCCACCTGGGGCTGGTCCCCTCCCACACTTGCCCCATGCAGCCCTTCGGGGATGGTGGCCCCACTTGGTGGACCCCCGGGACCCTCCCGGTGGTCCCAGACGCTACCGATAAAACCCAAACTTTTCCTAAGACCAAAATAGGACTTCCCATATATAAATCTTTACCTCCGGACCATTCCGGAACTCCTCGTGACGTCCGGGATCTCATCCGGACTCAACAACATTCGGTAACCACATACAAACTTCCTTTATAACCCTAGCATCATCGAACCTTAAGTGTGTAGACCCTACGGGTTCGGGAACCATGCAGACATGACCGAGACGTTCTCCGGTCAATAACCAACAGCGGGATCTGGATACCCATTTTGTCTCCCACATGTTCCACGATGATCTCCTCGGATGAACCACGATGTCAAGGACTCAATCAATCCCGTATACAATTCCCTTTGTCTAGCGGTATTGCACTTGCCCGAGATTCGATCGTCGGTATGCCGATACCTTGTTCAATCTCGTTACCGGCAAGTCTCTTTACTCGTTCCGTAACACATCATCCCGTGATCAACCCCTTGGTCACATTGTGCACATTATGATGATGTCCTATCGAGTGGGCCCAGAGATACCTCTCCGTCACACGGAGTGACAAATCCCAGCCTCGATTCGTACCAACCCAATGACACTTTCGGAGATACATGTAGTGCACCTTTATAGCCACCCGATTCGCTGTGACGCTTGGTACACCCAAAGCATTCCTACGGTATCCGGAGTTGCACAATCTCATGGTCTAAGGAAAAGATACTTGACATTAGAAAAGCTTTAGCATACTAACTACACGATCTTTGTGCTAGGCTTAGGATTGTCTTGTCCATCACATCATTCTCGCTAATGATGTGATCCCTTATCAACGACATCCAATGTCCATGGTCAGGAAACTGTAACCATCTATTGATCAACGAGCTAGTCAACTAGAGGCTTACTAGGGACATGGTGTTGTCTATGTACCCACTCATGTATCTGAGTTTCCTATCAATACAATTATAGCATCGATAATAAACGATTATCGTGAACAAGGAAATATAATAATAACTAATTTATTATTGCCTCTAAGGCATATTTCCAACAGAATGTCCATGGTCAGCAAAATGACCTCCAAAAAGGCTCGCCCTTTCGCACAGTAGCCCTAAAAAGGTATGAAGCTCAAAACAGCGGAAGATGCACTCAGGATCGATGGAGCAAAGTATTCAGCACCACACATAAGCACGGTGACAACAACAAACAAAGAGCTACCCAAAAGAAAGCTACTGAATTGACGAGGAGGCCTTAGAGCCCCACAATTAAAAAGTAAGAAGGCCACCCGGTCGGATAGACGACCCGCTGCAAAAAGAGAGCAGCGAATGGCGCCAAGACACAAGCCAATATGCGATCCGCATAAGGATTCACATCAAAAGGATGGCCCAGCTTAGGTCCATCTATGGGCCAAGAAAGCAGGCTCACAAAGCAATGCAATACGCCAAAATTCAAGATCACGGCACACCCAATATAGGGCGCCAGACACCCCTATGTTTCACCGATGAGGTGCTTGGATCATGAATTTCAGCGGATTCAAACCCGTAAACATAGAGGCATACGACGGAACAACAGACCTCGAGTCTGGATCGAGGATTGCATCCTCCACATACACATGGCTAGAGGAGACGATCTCCACGCCATAAAATACTTACCCTTAAACTCAAAGGGCCAGCTCGGCATTGGCTTAAAAGCCTCCCGAAAATACCATTGGAAGCCGGGAGAGCTCGAGGATGCATTTCGGGCAAATTTTCAGAGGACTTATGTCCGCCCTCCGGATGCTGAATTTATCTAAGTCACATAACTCAACAGCCCGAGAGTCAGCCCGAAATTCGAACAGGTTCCTTACTAAAAGAACCAAATAGTCGACCGTCCGGACGCCAAGCCTTAGCAGCTTTCAAACACAATGTCCGAGACGAATGGCTCGCTTGAGACACCTCGCCAAGAAAAGCTAAGAACAATGGCCGCCTTAACAAGCCTCATGACCCGCTTTTGCGGGAGAGGATAGCTAGCTAGCAAGGTGCAGCACCAGCGACCCAAGTACATCCGAAATTAGGGATGGAATGGAAACCACGGCGCAACAAGGACCAGCGCCGGATTAAAAGGAACAGTCCAAAGAGCACGGCAATCAACGCCGGATTCAAAAGCTCACGGCGTAACAACAAAAACTGCCCCTTAAGGACAATAGCGATGAGCTATCCAACTTCAACAAAATCTTGGACAAGATATGTCAAATCCACAAGACTCTGGGAGGCTCGCTAACCACACCCACGTAAATTGTTGGGTCTTCAAACAGTCCGCAGACCAACGCCCGAACACAAGGGGCTCGACACACCAAGTGAAGATGACGACGAGCACCACAAGCGAGCCCCGAAAACAAAAAAACTTTCCCACAGGAGGTTAAAACAGTAAACTCACTTCACGTGATCAAAGGGAAAACAGAGCGGCGCCCACTAAAAGGCGCGTCGCACACCGGTTGTCAAAACCAATCACCTTCGACCATCGTGACTATTCCAAAATATCCGGACGCAGGATGGACTGCCTTGATATTGGATCCTATGAACACGGATTCCAATTTACACAAGTCCTCATGGATGGCGGCAAGGACATAAACCTGATATATCAGGACACAATCCGCAGGATGGGGATAAACCCAACCAAAATTCGCCGTAGCAACACCTCCTTTTAAGGAGTAATGCCAGGCCCATATGCCCATTGTATGGGCTCCATACTGCTAGAAGTTGTGTTTGGTTCATCCAACAACTTCCGTCGTGAAAGGTTACTCTTCCATGTCGCCCCGTTTAAAAGTAGCCATCAAGCACTATTGGGACGCGAAGCTTTCGCCCGCTTTAACACAATACCGCATTATGCATCCCTAACACTTAAAATGCCCGGTCCACGCGGCATCATCTCGCTAAAAGGAAGTATTAAGTGTTACTCGAGCACGGAAGAACGGGAGACTGCCATGTCAGCCCCACACCTATCCGGCTCCGCTAGGCAAAGAACCCGAATTGGTTATTCAAACCCCGGACACGGTTAGACGAGTCCGGCGTCTACCTGCGGCATACCCATACAAGGGGTTGCACGCATATATCATAAGAGACACTAAAGATCAATTTTATTCACTTCCTCGAATTGTACTCTGTTTATTTAATGTAAAGCACATTTTCCGCATGATCGTTTTCTTTCAAACTAAGTTCCTCTCTTTTACAGATGAACAACGTGCTACACCCGTCCAGGATACGGCACAACGGAGACACAGGCTGTCACATCCCAGATAGACCATGCATTAGGGTGTGCATCATGTTTAAATTTCATTTGAATTTGAAATGGGGAAGGCAGAAACCCCGAACACCCCTTAAAAAGAACTAGGGTTTACTAAAATTTATTTCAATGAATCCGAAATGCCCTTCAAATGCTCATCCTCTTTGTTTGGGTTCAGGATCCATGTCAAAGAAGGTGGAACATTTCCTAGGTCACCTAAGGGTTCTAGATTTAATTCACAAGTTTTTGAAATGAGCATTTCAAGTTATGAAAAATATTCTAAATGTTCAAAAATTGTCAAACTAAAATGTTTCATGTTGGGAATATTCCAACAAGTGACCATGAGCATTTTGGTAATTTTCAAAAATAGCAGTTGTCACATCCCAGATAGACCATGCATTAGGGTGTGCATCATGTTTAAATTTCATTTGAATTTGAAATGGGAAGGCAGAAACCCCTGAACACCCCCTTAAAAGAACTAGGGTTTACTAAAATTTATTTCAATGAATCCGAAATGCCCTTCAAATGCTCATCCTCTTTGTTTGGGTTCAGGATCCATGTCAAAGAAGGTGGAACATTTCCTAGGTCACCTAAGGGTTCTAGATTTAATTCACAAGTTTTTGAAATGAGCATTTCAAATTATGAAAAATATTCTAAATGTTCAAAAATTGTCAAACTAAAATGTTTCATGTTGGGAATATTCCAACAAGTGACCAGGAGCATTTTGGTAATTTTTGAAATAGTTTTGGTATTTTTAAAAACCCTAACAGAGTTACGGAAAATAGAAAAACTAAAAAAAAGAAAAAGTCTTACTGTCATGCTCACGATCGCCCACCCGCTGCCCAGCCCCCAGAAGCCGCGCCAATGCTTGCTTGGCTCGGCCAGTAGCAACCTGGTGTCGGGCCGGCGAGCGCAGGCGCGCCACGCAGCTGGCCGCCGCCTCCTCATCCCTCGCCGCCTCGCCGCTGGGCGACCCACGTCGTCGCCCGACCTCCGGACACCTCACTTTCCCCTGCCTCTCTCTCTCGCTCGCCCCGACCTGGCCGACGCCATCGCCGACGCCACCACCGCCGACGCCGTGCTCCCGCCGCCATACTCCTCCCGCCATGTCTAGCAGCTCCGCCAAGCACCCGCTACCTCTAGCTAGCTAGTCCCCTCGCTCTAAAACACCCCGAGGCCACTACACGCACCTCGACCGAGCTCAAGGTCGCGGAGATCCCCATCGCCGCCGCCGCCGATCGACCGCCCCGACCCCGACGAAGCTCTCCACAGTTCACCGTGAGCCTGGCTACTCCCGTCCTCCCCGCTCTCTTCTTCTTGCACCACAGCGCGCCGTTGATCACTGAACCCACCGCCGCGAGCTCGTCAGCCGACGAAGCTCCGGTCACCTAATGGCCACGCCACCACGCCCATCACACTCACCACGCCCCACGGGCCTAACTGCATTTCCGCGCCTCGCCGAGGCCGCTAACCCCAAACCGTCGATGGCGAGCCCGTCGCCGCCTCGACTTCGTCGCCGGCGCCCACTCCGCCACCCCTAACCCGACCGACTCCACCACTAACCGCTGCTCACCTCCAGCTACACGTAGGTGCTCCCAAGCCCATTTGGAGCCCGAAAGTGCAAAAGCACTTGCTCCGCCGCGTCTGCCTCGCCCAAGGCTAGACGCCGTGAGTTGACCTCGTCCAGGGCCTGCTGACCCTCCGGGTCAATGACAGTGGACCCCTTCAGCTTAAACTAATTAGGATTAGTTCTAATTAATTAAATTAGTTTAGATTAACCATGACATGCGGGTCCCACTGGTCAGTTTGACCTGGATGACCCGTTGACCCCTGACGCCATGTTGACCTCATGCCGACGATTAATTCAAATTCTGGAATTAATTTTATATAATAAATTCCGAATATAATTCAAATTTCAAATGCTTATAACTTTTATTCTATAACTCCAAATGCAAAGATTTATATATGAAAATTTATCAAAAATACACTCTATCCATTGGTACAGGTTTCATGCATGTTAAAACAAGTTAACTATGCTGAATAACCAGATTAAGATTTTGCACCATTAGGCCTAACTCAAATGAGCTATCATTTGAACCTTTGATTCAAATGAGTTCATCCCTGTCCTTCAACTTGCATTAGGCCAACACACATTCATCTTGCCATGTCATAGCATGCATCATATTGTTGCATATTGTTTGTATGTTTATTTTGGTGTGTTTTCATGATAGGTTCTGCCTCAAGATAACCTCGATTACCCATCGAAGGGCGTTCTCTACCCAGTTCCATCGGCAAGCAATTCATTGATCATTCCGATACAACCCATGTTCTCGCTTCGCTCTCGCTTTATCTGCATTAAGACAACGCGATTCAACTGTTGTGTGCTGCGGTAGTTGAACCCACTTCCTTTGCATGACTGTCATTGCCACAAGAATTAGATGAAACCCACTAGTATGTGTAGGAGTTGATTGAGCCATGTTTGTGATTCCTACCATGCTATGCTTGCTATGCTTAGAGTTGTGTCGTCCGGCTCATCGGGATGATGAACTGGAGTGAAAGGTTGTGTTGGTTCGAGAGTGAAAGTGTTGAACACGATTTGGTAAAGGTATCGATGAGAGGCCATGTAGGAGTACATGGTGGGTTGTTTCATTGAGGCCGAACTTAAGAACTGAGATCTGTGTTTGTGATCCATGAACTAGCTACTACCACACATTGGGATCCTTAATTGACCCTCTCGGCTTCTTAACCACCCCTGCTCATAGTCCGGAGTTGCAAGTAGTTTCGTGTTTGTAGCATGTTTGGGGCGCACGCAACGCTGACCTTAGAGGTGGGTTGTGTTGCGGTAGGCACCGTGGGTCTGTGTACCGAGTGCCCGCTTGGTATCTCGGGAACCCCGCACACATCGCTCGGGCTGTATGGGAAACCTCGGCGGACTCCTGCGGATGGAACCCGAATAGGCGATAAACCCGGACTAGGGACTTGAGTGTTTAGGTAGGCTGTGGCCGACACCCACGCTGGGCTTCCGCTGAAGGTTGCAGTACATGTCGGTAAACGATAAGTGGTGAGAGCGTGTGAAGAAGTATACCCTGCAGGTTAAATATGATCTATTCAATAGCCGTGTCCACGGAGAAGGACTTCTGGGTTACCTATATCAGTTCATAGACAAGTAAATGGATACTACTAAAAGCCTCAAGATAAGTGTGAGTATCGTGGATGGCCCTCTCGGGGATGACGAGAGAGGATCCACGGTGGAGTATTGTGATGGTGATTAGTGGACTCGTGTACGACAAAATGCTTTACAAAGTGTGTCACGTAGGATAGCTTAGCCAAGAGTCAAAGCTGGCTTGCTGCAAATAACTCCACTTCCTTCCTTGAGAATGTGCATGTATGATAGGATTCTGTGGTAAGACTTGCTGAGTACTTTTGTACTCATGTTTGCTTAATCAATATTTTTCAGAGGACTATACTACCCCCTCCGACGGATTCTATGTAGATGTTGACTTGATTTAGTAAGCTAGCCACCTGGTGGCGATCTAAGACTTGTGAAGGGCCATTGTAGATAGAAAGGCTCCAACAAGCTTTCTTTCTTTCTAGAGTCTGCACTGCACTACTTTGCTTCCGCATGTGCTTGTATGATTGTATGACTTGAGTGTTGGGTCATGTGACCCCTACCTGTATGACTATGTTATGTATGGCTCCTGAGCCTCTTAAATAAAGTACTTGAGTTGTAGAGTTTTGTTGTGATGCCTTGTTGTATTTACTCATATCGGGCATATTATGTGTATGATTGAAATGCTTGGTATGAGTGGGATCCGACAAACTAGTTGTTTATCCTTGGCAGCCTCTCATATGGGGAAATGTAGTCTCGTGCTTCGAGCGATAGTAGTCCGCTACTGCCCGGTTCACGAGTCCTGCTAGCCCAAAGACTACTTGCTTGGACACTTGACCGGCGGCATGTGATTCATTTCGTTCCTATGTCCGTCCCTTCGGGAAATGTCACGCGGTGATACTTGGAGTCCTGCCTAGCCTTTCTGACCGGGATACCGGAGTCCTGTAGCCCAGTGCTACAGCCCGAGTTCATACGTTGATGACCGACATGCTCAAAGTGTTTCATGTATGCCTGTCCCCATAGGTTAGTGCCGCTTTGGGTTCACGACTAGCCATGTCGGCCCGGTTCTTTGTCATGTGGATGCTAGCGACACTATCATATACGTGAGCCAAAAGACGCAAACGGTCCCGGCCATGGTAAGGCGACACCGTGGGGATACCGTGCGTGAGGCCGCAAAGTGATATGAGGTGTTACCAGCTAGGTCGATGTGACTTGGAATCGGGTCCCGACAGCGTTGGCATCGAGCAGGGCTGCTGTAGGTCCGCTAAGCCAAACTGGTCAAGTTGAGTCTAGAAATGCTTTAGTTATATGTAGGGAATTGATTGTGGGAGGAACGTAAGGCTCTTTTACTCCTTTACCTTATGCCCTCGATCCGAGTCATCCTCTTCTCATTCGGCGTGGGTATAGGACTAGGCTCTCTCTCTCTATCGTGTTCACGTGTTACTAATCCGTAGTAACTTATAGGATTGTTGGTTACATCCTCGTTCGGTGTTACTAAATTTTAGTATGCTACCATTTGAACCGTAACCTTGATATGATGTTGTTGAGTGGTTTTGCAAATCTGATTTTGAATGTCTCAATTCTGATTTGAGCATTTACTGATGTTATGATGCCGATTTTCCCTAGAAATTCTAATGCCTTTGCATTATGGCTATGCTTTCAGATGGCCACCGCTCCCGAACCAAGTGGTTCGCTTTGACCCGCTGCATTGATGTGTGCGGTCACACGGCCATGTTGGTTAGGGTGATGATTGAGGCTGGTTATCGATGGTATCCCGAATATACCGCCGAGGAGCAGTTCAGGATTTCAATCAAAGCCAATATCTATGCACGGTCCGGATTTATCCATCCTATCCCGGAGCTACCGAGCCACTTCATCGTTCTTATGGGCTCGAATCACTATTGGAATGTCTGTACAAGATGCAGCCTATTCCATGATGACTATTATTCGAGCCAGACTGCTTTCTTGCAACACCGATTTCCGCTATATGCCAAGATCCTTCCACGGGCGCATGGCTACCTTGAGGTTGTACGGTGATGCAACCCATGAGGACTCACCTCTCGCACCACTCTTGAGTTCTTTGGAGGACAAGGACCGTGAGAACCGGCCTTGCGTATGGAGCTATTTAATGCCCGCTCGACCACTGGGCTACTCGACTAGGTTTGCACCGCCGTGCAAGCGGATGTATGGACATGAGAGACTTGTACCTGTGCGGGCGAGTCTGCCGGACTTCATGGAGTGGCGTGAGGTTGGAGGCATCACTCCCCTCGTGGGCCTCTTCGCCACCGCTTGTTGGTCCACGGCCACATCCGAGTCCTTATGGTCCACAGGCCCCACAGATTGTCTGCATTCCTGGACGATCATGTTCCACTTCAGTGTCAGGTGGTGACTTCTATGAGGACTACTATGGAGCTGCCTGAGATAGTAGTAGTATTCCTAGTATGGTAATGGTTGTGTTTCCACCGTCCTGCGTGACTCGTGGAATACGACCTAGTGTGTATCGTTCCGGAAGTGTAGAAAAATAATGTATAGGAGTTGGAATGCTTCCGATAAGATGTAACGCCTTTCCTTATAGTTGTACTCCGTCAGGCTTGTACTAAACTATGAATGGTGTGTATGACCGTTGGTATATATATATATGGCAGTTTATATTACCATGTCATACGGATGAACATCTTTGCATTCCATACTGTCCATTACCTTCCGCACTTCCTTGTTAAATTCTGCCATCCTGGTTTAAACCTTTGTTTTGTCTCCCAGGATGGTCAACACTCGGAATTCTCCTGCTGTTCCAGAGCAGGGAGAGGCCAGTGCAGCCAGAAATGTGAATCGCCGCAACCGCCATCTTTGGCTGAGGTGATGCTGGAAGCAGAACGCAATAAGCGCGAAACCAACCGCTTATTGGAGCGGATTGAACAAAACACAGCACGCCAGCCAAGAAACGATGGGGTTTCACTCAATGATTTCGTCAAGCTATACCCTCCAAAATTCAAATGCTCCGTCGAGCCACTCGACGCCGATGATTGGCTCCGCAAGATATCCACCACAAGCTGCGTTCGCCAATGTGGCCGAGGCTGACAAAGTTATCTTTGCCGCCTATCATCTGGAAGGCCCCGCCGATCTCGTGGGAAAACTATGAGGCTATGCGTCCGCTGGACAAGTTACAACTTGGGATGAATTCAGTGCCGCCTTCGTGAGCACCATATACCGAAGGTCTTATGGACCGCAAACGTGAGGAATTTTGCAGTTTCACCCAAGGCGGTGACAAAGGATGCCTACAAACCGTGAATTTGGGAGGTTAGCACGTTATGCTCCCAAGAAGTTTCTACCGATGCTAAGAAGCGGCGAGGTTCCGTAAGGACTTAGCCCCGAGCTACGCCGAGATCTCCGTCTGCATGAGTGTACCTCTTTCTCGAAGCTAGTCAATAAGGCTATCAGCGCGAGATCAAGGCAGACTGATTTGAGGCTTCACGCAAGCACATCCGTGATTCGATCGTCATCCGCTCTGGGTCCCGAAGCGCGGGTTTGGGTTCCAAATACGGCTCTACCACCCAGTACACCCCGAGGCCATCCTTGAGGCCTCGCCCCAACCAGCCGTATTTTCCACCCAAGACATATGGAGGTCCAACTGCTAGTGCTGCTCCACGGCCAAATGTGATCACTTGCTTCAAGTGTGGAGAGACGGGCCACTATATTCGAGAGTGTCCCAGAACAACCCCAATCAAGCCGGAAAGTCTGCATTGGCGCGCAAGCCAGCAGAAAGGTTCCCTATGCCAAGCCGCTTGCCACCGCTCGTGGTCATGTCAACTATGTCTCTGCCAAGAAACCTATGAGGATCCCAACGCCGTCCTCGATGCGCTTCTTGTTAATTGCCATCCGCAACTGTTCTTTTGATCTTTGGAGCATCTCATTCATTTATTTCGAGAGCTATGCTCGATTGCACAACACCACATTCGTGACATGCCTACCTCCATGGAAATTCAAACCCCGGTTCTAGATGGCAAACCTCTAGAATAAGTCATGGGAATGAAATTCTTGTCGACAGATTAGTCTTTCTTGCATCTCTAATAGCTCTTAAGTCCTCGGACATAAACATCATCTTGGGTATGGACTGGATGTCAGCCCATTATGCTAAGATTGATTGCTCTACTAGAACTGTTCAACTTACCCATCCTTCGGGTAAAACAGTGGATGTTTTAACCCGAGTGTCTAAGCGTCAGCTTTACTCCTTAAATGCCAACCCTCTTCCAGATCTTGAAGATATTCCGGTAGTCCGTGATTTCCGGATGTCTTTCGAAGAACTGCCAGTGTCCCACCGATGGGATGTCGAGTTCGTGATAGATCTTATTCCGGAACCGTCCCAATCTCTAGAAGACCTTATAAGATGGCACCCCTAGAACTAGCTGAACTTAAGAAACAACTCGATGAGTCCTTGCAAAAGGGTTTCATCCGTCCTAGTTCATCTCCATGGGCTTGCCCGTCCTCTTCGTCAAGAAGAAGGATGGTACGGATCGGATGGTTGTAGATTACCGACCGTCAATTTGGTCACTATCAAGAACAAGTATCCGCTCCCGGGATCAACGACACATATGATCAGCTCGCTGGATCCTCGCCTCTTCTCAAGATGGATTTGAGGTTGGGCTACCATCAAATCAAAATCAAGAACGGGACATTCCTAAACGGCCTTTGTTACTCGTTATGGCCAATACGAGTACACCGTCATGTCCTTCGGATTAACCAATGCTCCACCACTTTCTCTCGGTTAATGAACTCGATCTTCATGGAGTACTTGGATAAATTAGTAGTGGTATACCTCGATGATATACTCATCTACTCCAAGAATGAGGAAGAACATGCCAACACCTAAGGCTAGTATTGATGAAACTTCGAGAGCACCGCCTTTATGCCAAATTCTCTAAGTGTGAATTCTGGTTACCGTAGTGACCTATCTAGGACATGTAATCTCTGGTAAGGGTATTGCTGTCAATCCCGAAGCGAGTTCAAGCCGCCCTTGATGGACTCCACCTGAATCGGTCAAGCAAGTTCGAGTTTCCTCGGTTTAGCGAGCTATTGCCGCCGCTTCGTCGAGAATTTCTAAAGTTGCTAAACCTCTAACCGAACTCCTCAAGAAAGATAAGAAGTTCGAATGGACACCACAAAGGCGAGATCAGCTTTCAGAACTGAAAAGACGCTCGACATCTGCTCCGTATTTATTCCACCAGATTTCTCTAAGGACTTTATTATCTATTATGCCTCGCGACAAGGACTAGGTTGCATACTCATGCAAGATCGTCATGTGATTGCCTACGCTTCTCGACGATTCGTCCACATGAGGATAACTATCCCACACACGATCTAGAGCTTGCAGCGATGGTTCATGCACTCAAAACCTGGCGACATTACCTCCGGGTAATCGTTATGAAATCTACACGATCACCAAAGTCTGAAATATATCTTCACCCAACCGGATTTGAATCTCGTGCAAAGACGTTGGGTCGAGTTGATCACAGATTTCGACTTAGGAATATCTTACACCCGTGCAAAGCCAATGTCATGGCTGACGACTAAGTCGCAAATCTTCTTGTAACAATTTGATGTTACAACAAGGTCAACCAATTCTCCACGAGGAATTTCGTAAGCTTAATCTTCATATTGTTCCTCGAGGATTTCTTTCCACCACGGTGGCGAAACCTGACCTCACGGATCGAATCATAGCTGCTCAAAGAAGATGATAGAGGATATCTCGGATCAAGGAGAACATCGCTAAGCGGAGCTGCTAAATGTTTCTCCATAGATGAACAGGTGTTGTCTTCTTCGAAACCGCTTGGTGGTTCCCAAGAAACAACAGCTACGGCAATTGATCCTTAAGGAAGCTCATGACTCTCCTCTCACCATTCATCCCGGTAGTACTAAAATGTATCAAGATCTCGCCAGAGGTTTTGGTGGACTAGGATGAAGAGAGAAATCGCTCAATACATTGCTAATCTGCGGCGTCGTCGTCGAGTTAAAGCAGAGCATCAACGGCCTGCTGGTACCCTTCAACCTTTGGAAATTCCTGAATGGAAATGGGATAAAATCGGTATGGATTTCATTACGGGTTTCCAGACCAAGAGAGGAATAACGCTATCTTCGTCGTTGTTGATCGTCTTTCCAAAGTAGCCCACTTCCTACCGTTCATGAGAGTATAACCGCTAGCCAGCTAGCTGATTTATACATCTCTAATAGTGTCTCTTCATGGTGTTCCATTGGAGATTAACTCAGACCGTGGGAGTCTCTTCACCTCTCGATTTTGGGAAAGTTTCCAAACGCTATGGGAACTCGTCTCTCCTTTAGCACCGCTTTCCATCCCCAATCAAGTGGTCAAGTAGAACGAGTCAATCAAATCCTAGAGGATATGCTTGAGCTTCACATCTCTTTCGGCATGAATTGGGAGAAATGCCTTCCATTCGCCGAGTTCGCTTATAACAATAGTTATCAAGCCACCGGGCAAAGCCCTTTCAAGTTCTTTATGGACGAAAATGTCGAACGCCTCTTAATCGGTCGAAACCGGGAGAGACAACTCTTTGGCCCGGATATGATTCAGAAGCGAGAGGAGCAGGTTCGCGTGATTCGTGAGAAATTGAAAACAGCCCAATCTCGTCGGAAGAGCCAATATGATCGCAAGCATAAGCCTATGGCTTATGAAATTGGCGAGAAGGTTTACCTTCGGTTACTCCTTTAAAGGAACCCATCGATTCGGTATCAAAGGCAAGTTGGCTCCTCGTTACATTGGACCCTTTCGCATTCTTGCCAAACGAGGGAAGTTGCCTACCAATTGAACTACCTCGCATCTTTCCAAGGTCCATGATGTCTTCCACGTTTCCCAACTCAGCGTTGCTTCTCGGATCCTATCCGTGGAGTGGACCACAAACGCTTGATCTCCAAGATAACCTCACCTATCGAGAATATCCCGTTCAGATCCTCGATCAAACCGAGCGTACCACTCGACGCCGGAATATCAAGTTTCTAAAGGTTCAATGGTCAAACCATTCCGAGCAAGAAGCAACTTGGGAAAGGGAGGATCGCCTTCGACTTGAGTACCCCACCTTTTATAGCAATAGATCCTAAATCTCGGGGCGAGATTCTTTTGAGTGGGGTGAGTTGTCACATCCCGTATAGACCATGCATTAGGGTGTGCATCATGTTTAAATTTCATTTGAATTTGAAATGGGGAAGGCGAAACCCCGAACACCCCCTTAAAAGAACTAGGGTTTACTAAAATTTATTTCAATGAATCCAAATGCCCTTCAAATGCTCATCCTCTTTATTTGGGTTCAGGATCCATGTCAAAGAAGGTGGAACATTTCTAGGTCACCTAAGGGTTCTAGATTTAATTCACAAGTTTTTGAAATGAGCATTTCAAATTATGAAAATATTTTAAATGTTCAAAATTGTCAAACTAAAATGTTTCATGTTGGGAATATTCCAACAAGTGACCAGGAGCATTTTGGTAATTTTTGAAATAGTTTTGGTATTTTAAAAACCCTAACAGAGTTACGGAAAATAGAAAAACTAAAAAAGAAAAGTCTTACACAGCCATGACCGCCCACCTGCTGCCCAGCCCAAAGAGCCCAGCCAATGAGCTGCTTGGCTCGGCTTGACAGCAGCTGGTGTCGGCCGGGCCCGCGCCTTGCGCCACGCAGCTGGCCGCCGCCCTGCCTCATCCTCGCCGCCTCGCCGCTGGGCGACCCACGTCGTCGCCCGACCTCCCGGACACCTCACTTTCCCCCTGCCTCTTCTCTCTCGCTCGCCCCCGACCTGGCCGACGCCATCGCCGACGCGCCACCGTCGACGCCGTGCTCCCCGCCGCTCATACTCCTCCCCGCCATGTCTAGCAGCTCCGCCGCACCCCGTTACCTCTAGCTAGCTAGTCCCCCTCGCTCTAAAACACCCCGAGGCCACTACACGCACCTCGACCGAGCTCAAGGCCGCCGGAGATCCCCATCGCCGTCGCCGCCGCATCAGACCGCCCCTGACCCCGACGAAGCTCTCCACAGGTTCACCGTGAGCCTGGCTACTCCCCCGTCCTCCCCGCTCTCTTCTTCTTGCACCACAGCGAGCGCTCGTTGATCACCTGAACCCACCGCCGCGGAGCTCGTCGCCGACGAAGCTCCGGTCACCTAATGGCCACGCCACCACGTCCATCACACTCACCACGCCCCCACGGGCCTAACCGTGCATTTCCCGCGCCTCGCCGAGGCCGCTAACCCCAAACCCGTCGATGGCCGAGCCCCGGTCGCCGCCCGACTCGTCGCCGGCGCCCACTCCGGCCACCCCTAACCCGACTGACTCCACCACTAACCGCGGCTCACCTCCAGCTACACGTAGGTGCTCCCCGCGCTCCATTTGGAGCCCGGAAAGTGCAAAAGCACTTGCTCCGCCGCGTCTGGCCTCGCCGGCGGCTAGACGCCGGTGAGTTGACCCTGTCCGTGGGCCCTGTTGACCCTCTGGGTCAATGACAGGTGGACCCCCCTTCAGTTAAACTAATCAGGATTAGTTCTAATTAATTAAATTAGTTTAGATTAACCATGACATGCGGGTCCCACTGGTCAGTTTGACCTGGATGACCCCGTTGACCCCCTGACGTCATGCTGACCTCATGCTGACGCATTAATTCAAATTCTGGAATTAATTTTATATAATAAATTCCAGAATATAATTCAAATTTCAAATGCTTATAACTTTTATTCTATAACTCCAAATGCAAAGATTTATATATGAAAATTTATCAGAAAAATACACTCTATCCATTGGTACAGGTTTCATGCATGTTAAAACAAGTTAACTATGCTGAATAACCAGATTAAGATTTTGCACCATTAGGCCTAACTCAAATGAGCTATCATTTGAACCTTTGATTCAAATGAGTTCATCCCCTGTCCCTTCAACTTGCATTAGGCCAACACACATTCATCTTGCCATGTCATAGCATGCATCATATTGTTGCATATTGTTTGTATGTTTATTTTGGTGTGTTGTCATGATAGGTTCTGCCCCCGAAGATAACCTCGATTACCCATCTGAAGGGCACTTCTCTACCCCAGTTCCATCGAGCAAGCAATTCATTGATCATTCGATACAACCCATGTTCTCGCTTCGCTCTCGTTTCTTGCATTAAGACAACGCGATTCAACTGTTGTGTGCTGCGGTAGTTGAACCCACTTCCTTTGCATGACTGTCATTGCCACAAGAACTAGATGAAACCCACTAGTATGTGTAGGAGTTGATTGAGCCATGTTTGTGATTCCTACCATGCTATGCTTGCTATGCTTAGAGTTGTGTCGTCGGCTCATCGGGATGATGAACTGGAGTGAAAGGTTGTGTTGGTTCGAGAGTGAAAGTGTTGAACACGATTTGGTAAAGGTATCGATGAGAGGCCATGTAGGAGTACATGGTGGGTTGTTTCATTGAGGCCGAACTTAAGAACTGAGATCTGTGTTTGTGATCCATGAATAGCTACTACCACACATTGGGATCCTTAATTGACCCTCTCGGCTTCTTAACCACCCCTGTTCATAGTCCGGAGTTGCAAGTAGTTTCGTGTTTGTAGCATCTTTGGGGCGCGCATAGCTGACCTTAGAGGTGGGTTGTGTTGCGGTAGGCACCGTGGGTCGATGTCGAGAGTGCCGTTTGGTATCTCGGGAACCCTGCACACATCGTTCGGGGCTGTATGGGAAACCTCGGCGGACTCCTGCGGATGGAACCCGAATAGGCGATAAACCCGGACTAGGGACTTGAGTGTTTAGGTAGGCTGTGGCCGACACCCACGTTGGGCTTCCGCTTGAAGGTTGCAGTACATGTCGTGTAAACGATTTATAAGTGGTGAGCGTGTGTGAAGAAGTATACCCTGCAGGTTAAATATGATCTATTCGAATAGCCGTGTCCACGGAGAAGGACTTCGGGTTACCTATATCAGTTCATAGACAAGTAAATGGATACTACTAAAAGCCTCAAGATAAGTGTGAGTATCGTGGATGGCCCTCTCGGGGATGACGAGAGAGGATCCACGGTGGAGTATTGTGATGGTGATTAGTGGACTGCGTATGCGACAAAATGCTTTACAAAGTGTGTCACGTGGGATAGCTTAGCCAAGAGTCAAAGCTGGCTTGCTGCAAATAACTCCACTTCCTTCCTTGAGAATGTGCATGTATGATAGGATTACGTGGTAAGACTTGCTGAGTACTTTTGTACTCATGTTTGCTTAATCAATATTTTTAGAGAGGACTATACTACCCTCCGACGGATTCTATGTAGATGTTGACTTGACGAGTAAGCTAGCCACCCGGTGGCGATCTAAGACTTGTGAAGGGCCATTGTAGATAGAAAGGCTCCAACAAGCTTTCTTTCTTTCTAGAGTCTGTACTGCACTACTTTGCTTCCGCATGTGCTTGTATGATTGTATGACTTGAGTGTTGGGTCATGTGACCCCTACCTGTATGACTATGTTATGTATGGCTCCTCGGAGCCTCTTAAATAAAGTACTTGAGTTGTAGAGTTTTGTTGTGATGCCTTGTTGTATTTACTCATATCGGGCATATTATGTGTATGATTGAAATGCTTGGTATGAGTGGGATCCGACAAACTAGTTGTTTATCCTTGGCAGCCTCTCATATGGGGAAATGTAGTCTCGTGCTTCGAGCGATAGTAGTCCGCTACAGCCCGGTTCACCGAGTCCTGCTAGCCCAAAGACTACCGCTTGGACACTTGATGGCGGCATGTGATTCATTTCGTTCCTATGTCCATCCCTTCGGGAAATGTCACGCGGTGATACTTGGAGTCCTGCCTAGCCTGCTACAGCCGGGATACCGAGTCCTGTTAGCCCAGTGCTACAGCCCGAGTTCATACGTTGATGACCGACATGCTCAAGTGTTTCATGTATGCTGTCCCCATAGGTTAGTGCCGCTTTGGGTTCACGACTAGCCATGTCGGCCGGGTTCTTTGTCATGTGGATGCTAGCGACACTATCATATCGTGAGCCAAAAGACGCAAACGGTCCCGGCCATGGTAAGGCGACACCGTGGGGATACCGTATGTGAGGCCGCAAAGTGATATGAGGTGTTACCAGCTAGGTCGATGTGACTTGGAATCGGGGTCTGACACGCGCAGACGCGCAGAGGGACCCGTTGCAAGGATTCTTTTGATTAAGACCTGCGTAAACCTTTTTTACTGTCTCTTGTTGATATACATCCCCGGTTCCTTACTATAACCGAGGAGGAGGTGGCGTTTGGCATTGGCCGCACCAGAATTTTCGCGTGCACGGACACCGGGGCTTAGGGCTTTATTCTGCCCATTTTCATAAAGACCGAATACCTTCGGAGTATTCGGCGTCTCGAGTTAGGCCTTATATGCATCAGCTCAATCATGTCTTTGGTCAAATGTTGGGTTGCCCGGCTCCTGTGTTTTGCTGCCTTACGTTCCGTTTTCACGGCTAACGCGCACCGGAGAACTATTGCGATTGTGCCCGGTTCGGCGGGCGAGCACCTCGATGAAAGCCGAAAACTGACTGTCATGATATAGCGAGAGACTGGTCAACCACTCGATGACTCACTTGGAATGTTTAGGATTCCTCCGCATTAACGAAGGACGGTTTTCGGTCAGGCACATCGCACTTTTGAATTCGGGAGAGTGCGGTGCCCCCAGGGGCTATATAGTAGCCCCACCCTCGAACTCCTATGGCTAAGTGAAAGTGATAAAGCATTATAGTCCGGTTGCCTGGTTTGCTACACTATCACCTCCTTAACAGGACCAAGGCGTTGGATTAAGTGTGAAAAAGCGCTTTCTTTGCAAACACCCCGCACTATGTGCGTGGGGGCTGAAACCAAGGACTGCCATCTTCGGAGTTATATATACATATACATAAACGGCCGCCAGAAGTAGTTTACTACTTGAACGCACAAGTATAAAAAGCTCTTATATTATATTGAAACATTGTTTTCACAAATCATACATGTCATTTAAACATAATATCCTTCGAGCACTGTGTCTCTATTAAACGAGCGCCCGGCAGGACTTCTTCAAAGTAGTGCTCGGCTGGTACTCGGCTTCTGTCCGAATCTTGGGATGCAATGTCGATGGCCTTCATCTCTGCCCAGTATGTCTTGACACGGGCCAGAGCCATCCGCGCTCCCTCAATACACGCCGATCGCTTCATTGCGTCAATACGCGGTACCGCACCAAGGAACTGCTGCACTAAACCAAAATAACTCTTCGGCTGGGGTCCGCCCGGCCACAAGTGAGTCAAGACATGCTTCATGGCAAGTCCGGACAACCGATTCAGCTCGGCCCATTCGGCCAACCGATCGGTCAGCGGCAGAGGACGCTCCGGACTATGGAATTTTGACCAGCATAGCTCCTCCCTTCTGTGCCCCTTCTGGCCCCGGAAGTGCTCAACCGCGTCCGCAGCGCTCGCCGCCAAGTCCAGATAAGCATCCTCCGAACTCCACAACTTATCCAACTAAGCATACTTTGGATCCGTATATTTCCTCCGCAGCAGAAACGGTTTTCCAGCCGCAATTGCCCCGGCCTGACTCAGCTCCTCCTTGGCAGCTCTCAAAGCCGACTGGGCACTCTTGGATTCGGCGGCGGCCTTTTTCAGGCCCTCTTGTTCCGTCTGACGTTCTTTTTCAAGAACCTCGCAGCGATCGGTAGTATTCCTCAACTTTTTGGCCATATCGGCCATCTCCTCTTCTTGGCGAAGAGCAGCCCGTTCGCTTCTAGCTCTTGACGCCTTTAAGGCAGCCGCATTACTAATTCTGGCTTGCTCTTTCGCTCGGGCGAGTTCTGCCCGCAGCTCTTCCACGGCAGCGGCACCATCTGCATTAAGCATACGAATAGTAAGACATGGGCGTCAAGCTCCCTTACCAGGTGTCCGCATAGAAGTCCCATACCTTATGACTCGTCAAACCGTTTATTGACCAGCGCGATGTCCGCATCCGCCTCGTCGAGTTGCCGCTTTAGTTCGGCATATTCATCAGTCCGGCTGGCCTCCGGACGCCCCGCCACCTGTTTAGGAGCGGCGATATGTTAAAACTGAAAATTTGATCCTCGGCACGTCGTCAATTTTGACAACATACCGAGTCTCAGGGGCTACTATCTATATATGGCGCATTTTATTTGCATAACTGTTAGAAGGTACATTATTTTTTGTGTACCTCAAACCCCGTCAGTAAGCTTCTGACGGCTTCATGCAATCCGCTCTCCGCGGATGCAATTCTTTCAATCACCGTACCCATTAGAGCATGGTGATCTTCTGAGATAGCCGCTCGCCCGAGCAGATCCTTCAGCTCCTCCGACCGCACACCACTTGGCGCCGGACCTTCCGGCCCCGCCGGACTTGGGGAAACCCTCCGTGACGACACCTCTGGGTCGTCCGCTTCTCATGAGGGTCCGACAGGTGGAGGCGTTCGCTCTCCATCATCTCCTAAGAAGATCCCCGAAGACGAGCTCACTGAGAAGGGCTGAGGTCCGAACTTACAATTTCGTTATCTTCATGAATAAATACAGGATGTTCCTTATTTACAAGACCCTTCTTTTTACTTACGGTTCATTGGAGGCTGATCCCTCGGGAAATAATGCGGCTGGGTTACTTCCCAGCGCGGACTCTCTGCCAAGATCCCTTTCCCTCTTTGAGGCCTGACCTCCGGATCTTCGAGCGGTCCTCTTCTCTCCTCGGAAGGTGGGACTCTTAATCCCTCCTTCCTTGATAGCCTCCTTCGTGAGGCGGTTGCTTCCCGCTCCCCTTCGCCTTCTTCAAAAGCGCGACCTTCAACATCTTGGTCAAGATGGGATCCGGCGTGATCTCCGGGAGGGAGCGGACACCTTATTAACTTTGCCTTGGCTATCCACTCCTGTTCAAGAAACGGCTCCTTTAAAGGGCATATATATAAAATAAACGAATGAATAGCTTGTCCGGTTACATGACTACTTACTTGAGTATCTGGGCGATTGCAGCTTAGTCCTGCGTCCTCGGTCAAGTCCGGACACTTCTCTTGCAATCCAAAGAACAGTTTATACATCTCCACGGGCGTCGTGCCCATAAAATTTTGGAGAGCTCGTGGTCCCTCCGGATTGAATTCCCACAGGCGAAGGGGGCGACGTTTGCAGGGCTGAAGGCGCCGGATCACCATAACCTGCGCCACTGCGACCAGATTGATCCCTCTTTCCTGGAGGTCTCGAATACAGCCCTGCAGCAAGGGAACATCCTTGGACAGCCCCCAGTCGAGCCCCTTGTTGACCCATGATGCCAGCCGTTGTGGTGGACCTGAGCGGAAGGCAGGGAGCGCCACCCATTTGGTGCCCCTGGGAGCGGTGATATAAAACCACTCCCATTTCCACAAACCAAGCTCCTCTTGAAAAGAGCCCTCGGGCCACGGAGCATCAGCACATTTGCTTATGAACGCCCCTCTGCACTCTGCTTGTTGCCCCTTGATCATCTTTGGCTCCACCTTGAAGGTCTTGAGCCACAATCCAAAGTGGGGGGTAATATGGATGACGAGATATGGAGGATGGACTCCGGATTCAAGTCATGGAAATCAAGCCCATAATAAAACATGAGCCCCCGCACAAAGGGATCCGTCGGGAAGCCTAAACCCCGAAGGAAGTGGGACACGAACACCACATTCTCGCCGGGCTCGGAGTGGGAATGACCTGCCCTGGAGCAGGCAGCCTATCACGAGATCTCGCCGGTTAGATACTGGCGTCGCGCAGCTTTAGCACATCTTCTTCGTGACGGAGGAAGACATCCATCGGCCGTCTTTGGTCGGATCCGGACATCGTCGAAAGTCCGAAGAGCCTGAATCTGAAGCTTTGGGTGTTGGAACTTCGAGCGAGGCGAACTCGATGGAGGGTGTGAAAGAAGAGGGCCTTGGTCTCATTATAAAGAGGTTGAATACCAAGAGCCCACCCGTGGTCGATTAGGACTCGCCTTTGATAGAGGAGGCAGGCCAGCGGCACGGTTGGGTTACCGACGTCCGTATTGATGAGAATCCGGAATAAGGGGCACGATCTATGCTTTGATAAGGCGTGCCAAGGAAACCGCCTCGCTAAACATGCTTGAGGTGGAACAGTAAAACGATTCATATAAAGGCCTGGCCGTTGTATGATGTCACGCCGCAGAATACGTCAGCAGATCTGTGCAAAAAATATTCTCTCTACGGTGTTATGTGGAAATTGTTTTGCAGAGCCGGACACTATCCTTTTGTTCAAAACCTTCTATGAAGTATTCGGAGGAGGAACCCACCTTGCAATGCCAAAGACAATATGCGCGCCGGACTCGTCGTCATTGAAGCCTGGTTCAGGGGCTACCGAGGGAGTCCCGGACTAGGGGGTGTCCGGATAGCTGGACTATCGTCATGGCCGGACTCCAAGACTATGAAGATACAAGATTGAAGACTTCGTCCCGTGTCCGGATGGGACTTTCCTTGGCGTGGAAAGCAAGCTTGGCGATACGGATATGTAGATCTCCTACCATTCTAACCGACTCTGTGTAACCCTAACCTATCCGGTGTCTATATAAAACGGAGGGTTTCAGTCCGTAGGACGAACAACAATCATACCATAGGCTAGCTTCTAGGGTTTAGCCTCCTTGATCTCGTGGTAGATCTACTCTTGTACTACCCATATCATCAATATTAATCAAGCAGGAGTAGGGTATTACCTCCATCGAGAGGGCCCGAACCTGGTTAAAAACATCGTGTCCCTTGTCTCCTGTTACCACCCGCCTAGACGCACAGTTCGGGACCCCCTACCTGAGATCCGCCGGTTTTGACACCGACAATGACCTTTAAGACAGGATTACTGTACCACTCTGAAGTAGTACGCATCCTTGTCCCCCTACGAGGTACGGTAGTGACTTGATCAAAAACATCATGATCACTATCATAAGCTTCTACTTCAATTGGTGTAGGCGCCACAGGAACAACTTCCTGTGCCCTACTACACACTTGTTGAAGTGACGGTTCAATAACCTCATCAAGTCTCCACCATCCTCCCACTCAATTCTTTCGAGAGAAACTTTTCCTCGAGAAAGGACCCGTTTCTAGAAACAATCACTTTTGCTTCCGGATCTGAATTAGGAGGTATATCCAACCATTTTGGGTATCCTATGAAGATGCATTTATCTGTTTTGGGTTCGAGCTTATCACGATGAAACTTTTTCACATAAGCGTCGCAGCCCCAAACTTTCAAGAAACGACAGCTTAGGTTTCTCCAAACCATAGTTCTCACGGTGTCATCTCAACGGAATTAGGTGGTGCCCTATTAAAGTGAGTGCGGTAGTCTCTAATTCCTAACCCATGAACAATAGTGTTAATTCGATAAGAGACATCATGGTACACACCATATCCAATAGGGTGCAACTATGATGTTCGGACACACCATCACACTATGGTGTTCCAGACGGTATTAATTGTGAAACAATTTCCACAGTGTCTTAATTGCGTGCCAAAGCTTGTAACTCAGATACTCATCTCTATGATCATATCATAGACATTTTATCCTCTTGTCACAATGATCTTCAACTTCACTCTGAAATTACTTGAACCATTCAATAATTCAGACTTGTGTTTCATCAAGTAAATATACTCAACATCTACTCGAATCATCTGTGAAGTAAGAACATAACGATATTCATCTGCATGCCACAAAGACTCATTGGAGTGCACACATCAAAATGTGTTATTTCCAACAAGTTGCTATCTTGTTCCATCTTCTGAAAACGAGGCTTTTCACTCATCTTGCCCATGTGGTATGATTTGCATATCTCAAGTGATTCAAAATCAAGTGAGTCCAAGCGATCCATCTGCATGAAGTTTCTTCATGCGTACACCAATAGACATGGTTCGCATGTCTCAAACTTTTCAAAACGAGTGAGTCAAAGATCCATCAACATGGAGCTTCTTCATGCGTTTTATACCAATATGACTTACATGGCAAGTGTCACAAGTAAGTGGTACTATCATTACTATCTTATATCTTTTGGCATGAAAATGTGTATCACTACGATCGAGATTCAATAAACCATTCTTTTTAGGTGCAAGACCATTGAAGGTATTATTCAAATAAACAGAGTAACCATTATTCTCGCTTAAATGAATAACCAGATTATGATAGACATAATCCAATCATGTCTATGCTCAACGCAAAAACACCAAATAACAATTATTTAGGTTTCACACCAATCTCGATGGTAGAGGGAGCGTGGATGCTTGATCACATCAACCTTGGAAACACTTCCAACACATATCGTCAGCTCAGCTTTAGCTAGTCTCCGTTTATTTCGTAGCTTTTATTTCGAGTTACTAACACTTAGCAACCGAACCGGTATCTAATACCCTGGTGCTACTAGGAGTACTAGTAAACTACACATTAACATAATGTATATCCATTATACTTCTATCGACCTTGCCAGCCTTCTCATCTACCAAGTATCTAGGGTAGTTCTGCTTCAGTGTCCGTTCCCTCATTACAGAAGCACTTAGTCTCGGGTTTGGGTTTAACCTTGGGTTTCTTCACTGGAGCGGCAACTGATTTTCCGTTTCATGAAGTACCCCTTCTTTCCCTTGCCCTTCTTGAAACAAGTGGTTTCATTAACCATCAACAATTGATGCTCCTTCTTGACTTCTACTTTCGCGGTGTCAAACATCGCAAATATTTCAAGGATCATCATATATATCCCTGATATGTTATAGTTCATCACGAAGCTCTAGCAGCTTGGTGGCAATGACTTTGGAGAAACATCACTATCTCATTTGGAAGATCAACTCCCACTCGATTCAAGTGATTGTTGTACTCAGACAATCTGAGCACAAGCTCAACGATTGAGCTTTTCTCCCTTAGTTTGCAGGCTAAGAAAATTGTCGGAGGTCTTATACCTCTTGACGTGGGCACGAGCCTGAAATCCCAATTTCAGTCCTCGAAACATCTCATATGTTCCGCGACGTTTCGAAATCGTCTTTGGTGCCTCAACTCTGAACCTTTTAACTGAACTATCACGTAGTTATCAAAACGTGTATGTCCGATGTTCGCAACATCCATAGACGACGTTTGGGGTTCTGCACACTGAGCGGTGCATTAAGGACATAAGCTTTCTTATGTCCGTATAATCGCTACTGTCAACTTTCAACTATATTTTCTCTAGGAACATATCTAAAACAGTGGAACTAAAGTGCGAGCTTACGACATAATTTGCAAAGATCTTTTGACTATGTTCAGGATAATTAAGTTCATCTCATTAACTCCCACTCAGATAGACATCCCTCTAGTCATCCAAGTGATTACATGATCCGAGTCAACTAGGCCGTGTCCGATCATCACGTGAGACGGACTAGTCATCATCGGTGAACATCTTCATGTTGATCGTATCTACCATACGACTCATGCTCGACCTTTCGGTCTCTTGTGTTCCGAGGCCATGTCTGTACATGCTAGGCTCGTCAAGTCAACCTAAGTGTTTCGCGTGTGTAAATCTTCGTGTGTGTAAATCTGGCTTACACCCGTTGTATGTGAACGTAAGAATCTATCACACCCGATCATCACGTGGTGCTTCAAACGATTTAACTTTCATAGCGGTGCCCAGTTAGGGGGAGCACTTTCTTGAAATTTTAATGAGGGATCATCTTATTTACTACCGTCGTTCTAAGCAAATAAGATGCATAAATATGATAAACATCACATGCAATCAAAAAGTGACATGATATGGCCAATATCATTTTGCTCCTTTTGATCTCCATCTTCGGGGCTCCATGATCATCATCGTCACCGGCATGACACCATGATCTCCATCATCGTGTCTCCATGAAGTTGTATCGCCAACTATTACTTCTACTACTATGGCTAACGGTTTAGCAATGAAGTAAAGTAATTACATGGCGTTATTCAGTGACACGCAGGTCATACAATAAATAAAGACAACTCCTATGGCTCCTGCCGGTTGTCATACTCATCGACATGCAAGTCGTGATTCCTATTACAAGAACATGATCAATCTCATACATCACATATCATTCATCACATTCTTTTTGGCCATATCACATCACATAGCATACCCCGCAAAAACAAGTTAGACGTCCTCTAATTGTTGTTTGCATGTTTTACGTGGCTGCTATGGGTTTCTAGCAAGAACGTTTCTTACCTACGCAAAACCACAACGTGATATGTCAATTGCTATTTACCCTTCATAAGGACCCTTTTCATCGAATCTGTTCCGACTAAAGTGGGAGAGACTGGCACCCGCTAGCCACCTTATGCAACAAGTGCATGTCAGTCGGTGAAACCTATCTCACGTAAGTGTACGTGTAAGGTCGGTCCGGGCCGCTTCATCCCACAATACCGTCGAAACAAGATTGGACTAGTAACGGTAAGCATATTGAACAAAATCAACGCCCACAACAACTTCAGTTCTACTCGTGCATAGAATCTACGCAATAGACCTAGCTCATGATGCCACTGTTGGGGAACGTAGCAGAAATTCAAAAAAATTCTACGCATCACCAAGATCAATCTACGGATAAACAAGCTACGAGGGAAGGAGAGTGCATCTACATACCCTTGTAGATCGCTAAGCGGAAGCGTTCAAGAGAACAGGGTTGAAGGAGTCGTACTCGTCGTGATCCAAATCACCGGAGATCCTAGTGCCGAACGGACGGCACCTCCGCGTTCAACACACGTACAGCCCGGTGACGTCTCCCATGCCTTGATCCAGCAAGGAGAGAGGGAGAGGTTGTGGAAGACTCCATCCAGTAGCAGCACAACGGCGTGGTGGTGATGGAGGAGCGTGGCAATCCTGCAAGGCTTCGCCAAGCACCGCGGGAGAGGAGAAGGGACAGAGGTAGGGCTGCGCCAGGGAGAGGTCAAACTCATCTGTTGGCAGCCCCAAAACCCTCAAGTATATATAGGGGGAGAGGGAGGGCTACGCCCCCACCTAGGGTTCCACCCCTAGGGGCGGCGGCCAGCCCAAACCCATCTAGGGTGCGGCGAAGGGGGGGGGAGAGGGGAAACTTGCCACCCAAGTTAGGTGGGTGCGCCCCCTCCCCCAAACCCTAGGCGCCTTGGGCCTTGTGGGGCGCACCAGCCCACACGGGCTGGTCCCTCCCACACTTGGCCCATGCAGCCCTTCGGGGATGGTGGCCCCACTTGGTGGACCCCCGGGACCCTCCCGGTGGTCCCGGTACATTACCGATAAAACCCGAAACTTTTCCGGTGACCAAAACAGGACTTCCCATATATAAATCTTTACCTCCGGACCATTTCGGAACTCCTCATGACGTCCAAGATCTCATCAGGGACTCCAAACAACATTCGGTAACCACATACAAACTTCCTTTATAACCCTAGCGTCATCGAACCTTAAGTGTGTAGACCCTACGGGTTCGGGAACCATCTTGAGACATGACCGAGACGTTCTCCGTCAATAACCAACAGCGGGATCTGGATACCCATGTTGGCTCCCACATGTTCCACGATGATCTCATCGGATGAACCACGATGTCAAGGACTCAATCAATCCCGTATACAATTCCCTTTGTCTAGCGGTATTGCACTTGCCCGAGATTCGATCGTCGGTATGCCGATACCTTGTTCAATCTCGTTACCGGCAAGTCTCTTTACTCGTTCCGTAACACATCATCCCGTGATCAACCCCTTGGTCACATTGTGCACATTATGATGATGTCCTACCGAGTGGGCCCAAAGATATCTCTCCGTCACACGGAGTGACAAATCCCGTCTCAATTGTGCCAACCCAATGACACTTTCGAGAGATACCGTAGTGCACCTTTATAGCCACCCGATTCGTTGTGACGTTTTGTACACCCAAAGCATTCCTACGGTATCCGGAGTTGCACAATCTCATGGTCTAAGGAAAGATACTTGACATTAGAAAAGCTTTAGCATACTAACTACACGATCTTTGTGCTAGGCTTAGGATTGGGTCTTGTCCATCACATCATTCTGCTAATGATGTGATCCGTTATCAATGACATCCAATGTCCATGGTCGAAACCTGTAACCATCTATTGATCAACGAGCTAGTCAACTAGAGGCTTACTAGGGACATGGTGTTGTCTATGTACCCACACATGTATCTGAGTTTCCTATCAATACAATTATAGCATGGATAATAAACGATTATCGTGAACAAGGAAATATAATAATAAATAATTTATTATTGCCTCTAAGGCATATTTCCAACAGAATTTACTTGACTGCGAAGAAAGTTGCACATCATTTGCAAGACCACTCGGTTTCAGTCGTCAAGGATGCTCCATTATCTAAGATCATGAACAATCGAGATGCAACTGGTCGAGTGGCTAAGTGGGCAATTGAACCTCTTCCTTTGGATATTAGGTTTGAAGCAAAGAAGGTGATCAAATCTCAAGCACTTGCAGATCTCTTGGCCGAGTGGGTTGAATAGCAACAGTTGACTCAAGTTCACTCGAAACACCGGAATATGTTCTTCAATGGGTCTAAGATGTTGAATGGTTCTGGTGCTGGAGTGGTCCTGGTGTCCCCAAGAGGTGATAAACTCAATTATGTCCTCCAGATTCACTTTGATGTATGACTGTTATATTCTCTGACTTCTGTGAAAAGATTGTTGAGGTTTTCATGGATGATTTCTCAGTTTAGGGAACTTCTTTTGATGATTGCTTAAGCAACCTTGATTGAGTTTTGCAGAGATGTGAAGAAACTAATCTTGTCTTGAATTGGGAGAAGTGCCACTTTATGGTTAATGAAGGTATTGTCTTGGGGCATAAAATTTCTGAAAGTGGTATTGAAGTGGATAAAGCTAAAGTAGATGATATTAAAAAGATGTCATGTCCTAGAGATATCAAAGGTGTAAGAAGTTTCCTTGGTCATGCTAGTTTCTATAGGAGGTTTATTAAGGTCTCTTACCAATCTCTTACAGAAAGATGTTCCTTTTGTTTTTGATGATGATTGTGTAGAAGCATTTGAAATACTTAAGAAAGCCTTGATTTCTGCACCTATTGTTCAGCCGCCCGATTGGAATTTACCCTTTGAAATTATGTGCGATGCTAGTGATTATGCTGTTGGTGTTGTTCTAGGACAAAGAGTTGATAACAAATTAAATGTTATTCATTATGCTAGTAAAACTCTAGACAGTGCCCAGAGAAATTATGCTACTACTCAAAAAGAATATTTAGCAGTTGTTTTTGCCTGTGATAAGTTCAGATCTTATATTGTTGATTCCAAAGTAACTGTTCACACTGATCATGCTGCTATTAAATATCTTATGGAGAAGAAAGATGCCAAACCTAGACTTATTGGACGGGTTCTCTTGTTACAAGAATTTGATTTGCATATTATATTGATAGAAAGGGAGCTGAGAACCCCGTTGCAGACAACTTGTCTAGGTTAGAAAATGTTCTTGATGACCCACTGCCTATTGATGATAGCTTTCCTGATGAACAATTAGCTGTCATAAATGCTTCTTGTAATACTTCATGGTATGCTGATTATGCTAATTATATCGTTGCTAAATTTATACCACCTAGTTTCACATACCAGCAAAAGAAAAAGGTTTTCTATGATTTAATACATTACTTTTGGGATGATCCACACCTTTATAAAGAAGGAGTAGATGGTGTTATTAGACGTTGTGTACCTGCGCATGAACATGAATAGATTCTATGCAAGTGCCACTCTGAGGCTTATGGAGGACACCATGCTGGAGATAGAACTGCATATAAGGTATTGCAATCCGGTTTTTATTGGCCTACTCTCTTCAAGGATGCTCGTAAGTTTGTCTTGTCTTGTGATGAATGCCAAAGGATTGGCAATATTAGTAGACGTCTGGAAATGCCTATGAATTATTCACTTGTTATTGAACCATTTGATGTTTGGGGCTTTGATTATATGGGACCTTTTCCTTCCTTTAATGGGTATACACATATTTTAGTTGTTGTTGATTATGTTACTAAGTGGGTAGAAGCTATTCCAACTAGTAGTGCTGATCATAACACTTCTATTAAGATGCTTAAAGAAGTTATTTTTCGAGTTTTGGCGTCCCTAGATATTTAATGACTGATGGTGGTTCACATTTTATTCATGGTGCTTTTCGTAAATTGCTTGCTAAGTATGATGTTAACCATAGAGTTGCATCTCCATATCATCCTTAGTCTAGTGGTCAAGTAGAATTGAGCAATAGAGAGATTAAATTTATTTTGCAAAAGACTGTTAATAGATCTAGAAAGAATTGGTCTAAGAAACTTGATGATGCATTATGGGCTTATAGAACTGCTTATAAAAACCCTATGGGTATGTCTCTGTCTAAAATAGTTTATGGAAAAGCATGTCACTTACCTCTCGAACTAGAACATAAATCTTATTGGGCTATTAAAGAGCTCAACTATGATTTCAAATTTGTCAGTGAGAAGAGGTTATTTGACATTATCACACTTGATGAATGGAGAACCCAAGCCTATGAGAATGCCAAGTTGTTTAAATAAAAAGTTAAAAGATGGCATGACAAGAGGATACAAAAGCGTGAGTTTAATGTAGGTGATCATGTTTTGCTATACAACTCTCATTTAAGATTTTTTGCAGGAAAGCTTCTCTCTAAATGGGAAGGTCCCTACATTATCGAGGAGGTCTATCGTTCCGGTGCCATAAAAATCAACAACGCCAAAGGCACAAATCCGAAGGTGGTAAACGGTCAAAGAATCAAACATTATATCTCAGGTACTCCCATAAATGTTGAGACCAATATAATTAACAGCATAACACCGGAGGAGTACATAAGGGACACTTTCCAGAGCGTTTCAGCCTCCGAAAAGGAATAGGTATGTGGTGTGGTAAGTAAACCGACTCCAAAACGCTTCCAGTAGCAATTTTTCTCTGTTTTGGAATATTTAAAAAGTTAGGAAAATTAAAAGTAGTCCAAAAGAGACACGAGGCCACCACAAGGGTGGAGGGCGCGCCCTACCCCCCTGGGCATGCCCCTCGATCTTGTGGCTACCTCGTGTGCCCTCCGGACTCTGTTTTCTTGCACAATACTTCTTTTGGTCGGTAAAAATTCATTATATAATCTCCCAAAGGTTTTGACCACCGTACCACGACAAAATCCTCTGTTCTTGTTTCGAGCTATTTTTTTGACAGATTTAGATCACCATGATGTCTCCACGCACCACCAAGGACAAGTTTTTCGAGAAGGTCATCAACCCCTACCTTGCGAAGGTGCTGCGACACCCCTCAAGCCATTGAGATGCATGCGGAGGTGCTGCACATCCGCGATGTTGAAGGACCAAAGAAGACTGAAAGCATGGAGACAAGACTCAAAGCAATGGAGCAACAAGTTTTCAAGTGCCAAGGGATGGTGGAACATGGACTCAACGCCAATCACATGATGATCGCGGAGTTCACGAACAATCACAAGCTGGATGCCAAGAATATTGAGGAGGCCATCTTCAAGCTTCATGAGAAAATCGAGCTTCTCCAAGCCCAGATCTATGACCTGCAAAACCAAAACTGTGAGTATGAATACAAGTTTAAGAGGATGAGTTTAGCTGCAGATTTGAGGATCTCGGAGACTCGTTCGTCTTTCTATGATGGTGAGCCTATGCCTTGGAAGCTGGACGACAAGCCTACTACATCAACAACTCCATCATCACAACCTCCGAAGAAAGAGACATAAATACATGGGTATGGGCACTCCCCTTGGCAACTGCCAAGCTTGGGGGAGGTGGCCCGGTATCGTATCACCATCACACCTCTATCTTTATCGTTTTTCTTAGTTCGATCCTTTTGGTTATATCTTGATCTAGTAGAATAAAGTTTTAGTTGATCTAGTTTTGAATTTAGTTTTGATCTCTATCTATGTAATTGAGGCCGTGAGTTATATATATAATAAAGAGTAGTTTTGAGTTGAGGGCTTTGCTTTCGTGCTATGATCTTGATGGAATAAAATAAGAGAAAGAATAAAAATAAATAAAGAGATCATATATTGATCTTATGGAGAGTAATGACTTCACATATAAATAGTATGATGGATAAAATTTGTTGAGAGTTGACAAACATAGTTTTGGTCATTGTTGCAATTAATAGGAAGTAATAAAGAAAGAGAGGTTTTACATATAAATATACTATCTTGGACATCTCTTTTGTAATTGTGAGCACTCATTAGAATATGACATGCTAAAAAGTTGATGTTGGACAAGGAAGACAACATAATAGGTTATGTTTTCTTATATCCGAATAGAAGTTATATTGTCATGGATCATCCAACATGTTGAGCTTGCCTTTCCCTCTCATGCTAGCCAAATTCTTTGTACCAATTAGAGATACTACTTGTGCTTCCAAACATACCTAAACCCAGTTTTTTCATGAGTCCACCATACCTACCTATGGATTGAGAAAGATCCTTCAAGTAAGTTGTCATCGGTGCAAGCAATAAAAATTGCTCTCTAAATATGCATGATCTATTAGTGTGAAGAAAATAAACTTTATACGAACTTGTTATATGGAAGAAATAAAAGCGACGGACTGCATAATAAAGGTCCTTATCACAAGCGGCAATATGAAGTGACGTTCTTTTGCATTAAGATTTTGTGCATCCAACCATAAAAGCGCATGACAACCTCTGCTTCCCTCTGCGAAGGGCCTATCTCTTATCTTCTATCCTTATACAAGAGTCATGGTGAACTTCACCTTTCCTTTTTACATTTTTTCCTTTTGGCAAGCACTAGGTGTTGGAAAGATCCCGATGCAGGTTTTCACTCGGATGTAGGTTTTCATAAAGTATTATTGTTGACATTACCCTTGAGGTAAAAGGTTGCGAGGCAAAACTATAAGCCCCTATCTTTCTCTGTGTCCGATTGAAACTTTGTACCCATAAGTATCGTGTGAGTGTTAGAAATTGTGAAAGACTAAATGATAGTTGAGTATGTGGACTTGCTGAAAAGTTCTTATATTGACTCTTTCTGATGTTATGATAAATTGCAATTGATTCAATGACTGATATCATAGTTTGTTAGTTTTCAATGAAGTTTCTGATTCATACTCTACCTTGGGAATGAATTGTTACTTTAGCATAAGAAATTATACGACAATATATGTTGTTGTTCTAAAGATGATCATGATGCCCTCATGTCTATATTTTATTTTATCGACACCTCTATCTCTAAACATGTGGACATATTTTTCGATATCGGCTTTCGCTTGAGGACAAGCGAGGTCTAAGCTTGGGGGAGTTGATACGTCCATTTTGCATCATGCTTTTATATTGATATTTATTGCATTATGGGCCGTTATTACACATTATATCACAATACTTATGCCTTTTCTCTCTTATTTTATAAGGTTTACATGAAGAAGGGAGAATGCCGGCAGTTGGAACTCTGGACTGGAAAATGAGCAAATATTAGAGACGTATTCTGCACAGCTCCAAAAGTCCTAAAACTTCATGGAGAATCATTTTGGAATAAATAAAAAATATTGGGAGAAGAAAGTACCAGAGGGGGCCACCTGAAGGAAATATGCCCTAGAGGCAATAATAAAGTTGTTATTTATATTTCCTTATATCATGATAAATGTTTATTATTCATGCTAGAATTGTATTAATAGGAAACTTAGTACATGTGTGAATACATAGACAAACAGAGTGTCCCTAGTATGCCTCTACTTGACTAGCTCGTTATGGTTAAGTTTCCTATCCATAGACATGTGTTGTCACTTGATGAACGGGATCACATCATTAGAGAATGATGTGATGGACAAGACCCATCCACTAGCTTAGCATAAATGATCGTTTAGTTTTATTGCCATTGCTTTCTTCATGACTTATACATGTTCCTCCAACTATGAGATCATGCAACTCCCGAATACCGGAGGAACACCTTGTGTGCTATCAAACGTCACAACGTAACTGGGTGATTATAAAGATGCTCTACAGGTGTCTCTGAAGGTGTTTGTTGGGTTGGCATAGATCATGATTAGGATTGTCACTCCGTGTATGAGAGAGGTATCTCTCGGCCCTCTCGGTAATGCACATCACTATAAGCCTTGCAAGCAATGTGACTAATGAGTTAGTTGCGGGATGATGCATTACAGAACTAGTAAAGAGACTTGCCGGTAACGAAATTGAACTACGTATGAGGATACAGATGATCGAATCTCGGGAAAGTAACATACCGATGACAAAGGGAACACGTATGTTGTTATGCAGTTTGACCGATAAAGATCTTCGTAGAATATGTAGGAGCCAATATAAGCATCTAGGTTTCGCTATTGGTTATTGGCCGGAGATGTGTCTCGATCATGTCTACATAGTTCTCGAACCCGTAGGGTCCGCACGCTTAACGTTCGATGACGATTTGTATTACGAGTTATGTGATTTGATGACCGAAGTTTGTTCGGAGTCCCGGATGAGATCATGGACATGAGGAGGAGTCTCGAAATGGTCGAGACATAAAGAATGATATATTGGACGATGTTATTCGGACACCGGATGAGCTTCGAGAGGTACCGGGTAACAATCGGAGTGCCGGAGGGTTATCGGAACCCCCCGGAGGAACTAATGGGCCTTCATGGGTCTTAGTGGAGAGAGAGGAGAGCCGCAAGGGCTGGCGCCCGGCAGTCCGAATTGACTAGGGAAGGGGCGGCGCCCGACGGTGTCTGGACTAGGGGTACTCACCACGTCGTCTCTGATCAGTTGGATTGGGCCGAGGATCCCCATGGTCAGATACTCATGGGCCAGTCCGGACGGTTGCCGCATACAAGGAAGATTCCACAAGACTTGGCGATCAAGACAAGGACTCCTCCCCCACCGGCGTATTCGGCTAGGACTCTTGTTATCCTAGGCCTCTGGTGCATTATATAAACCGAGGCCAGGCTAGTCGATATAGAACAACAACCCTAACAATCATACCATAGGCTAGCTTCTAGGGTTTAGCCTCTTTGATCTCGTGGTAGATCCACTCTTGTAACACACATCATCAATATTAATCTAGCAGGACGTGAGGGTTTTACCTCCATCAAGAGGGCCCAACTCGGGTAAAACATCGTGTCCCTTGTCTCCTGTTACCATCCGCCTAGACGCACAGTTCGGGACCCCCTACCCAAGATCCGCCGGTTTTGACACCGACATTGGTGCTTTCATTGAGAGTTCCGCTGTGTGTCCGGCAAAAGGTCGATGGCTCGCCTCACAGTCAATCTGCGACTTCGGCATCTTCGTCACCAGCTCGACTGGTCACCTTGTTTCGACCAAGGACTGCGCCCTATCTCCGATCGTCATGTTCGGATGAGGGCCTTCATCAACATCAACTCCGATCTCTATCAAGATCATGGAGGAACCATCCAGGGAGCCCGGGGGCTCAACATCAACATTGCCCTAGGGCGACCGTACTGTTTTTCTGGACAGCAGACTTGTGTCCGCCGCCACCGCCTCCTCAAGCATCGTTTTAACGATTGCTTTGGTGGAATTGTGCGAAATTGAGTCTACAACAACCCTAGAAAATTTTGTCGAGTTCCGATGGAGGAATCTCTGGCAATCTCCGATATACCGGAGCCGCATTGAATCTGGACGAGAATCCGGACGAGTTTAGGGTGTGGTGTCCAACTTCTAGCTCGGACTTCCTTTGGAAGATCCAACCGTTGATCGGCTGCGGAATTCCTATATCTACCAACCCTCCAAATTTCAGCTCAATCCGACCGTCCAAACTCCAGGAACCTTCTGATTAGTGCATCACTTTTCGGATCTGTTTTCTGCGTGAAAACGAATCCGACCCGAGTTCGTCTTTTTTATGAACGGGATTTTGGACATCCTTTTTGAAGGAAGTTTTGTATGGGGTATTGTGTTTTGTTTCCGAACACATCCCACTAACTTTAAGATCTTTTGAACATGATCTTGAACATCATGCTGGTGTCAAACCAGTCCGGCAATATTGCTCCACGGCTGCCGACCTGCGCTAGACACGTCGTCACTTTGTTGAGCCGAGCTCAACTTCTTCGGATCATCATCTCGGCAAGACGAACAAGAGTCTGGCATCGCGAAGGATAAATCATCACCAACATCGCCGCCCCACGGATTACACGGAGCGGGCATACCGGCATTGCCGCACGGTCGCTTCATCTAACCGGCATCGACCATGTCACGACCTGCATCGGCAGGGCTGCACTATTGCTTCTTCAAACTGGTGTCCATCACACCGACCTACTCCGACATCTCGGCTGGACCGGGGGCTTCGCCATCTCTTCATCAACCTACTCCGGACACTTCGGCGTCACTAGCCGACCGGGCAATGGGTGCGCGGATCGAGTCCCAATTTTGGGAATCACCTTCCTTCGGATTGCTACAACAAATAAACCAGGTGCTATTAATCCTAGTATTTCTTTTTGCTTGTTTGGGTTAATTTTTCCCAAGGAATTATTACTCTGGTTTGTCCATCATATGTACACAGGTCTATCAAATGGTGGCCGATTATCGACGGTCGCATGATGGTTCGGTCGGTTTCAGACATAGTCCGCTTAACGCCGCATCCGAACTCGGACCGACACAGGAATCCAGCTTCGCCACGCCTTTATTGCATTACGCCGACGACCTGCATCGACATTGACTTCGCACCAGGCCATATTTCTTTTATTACTCACTTTGCATGAATTATTTATTATGCAACATTTTTTAATTCAGATTATTACTATTATCCCGGTCTGCACTATTTTTGCACAGAAAATGATCCACGGACTATATCCTTTAGCGCCACCTCGGCGGACGGGGCTTTGTCAACACTTCCTTACCCCATGCAGGGGACTTCGGCATCACTCTGCCGTCCTGCATTGACCGTGCTATGGCACCACTTCGGAGTGCTGAGCTCTTTTGCTCCGCCACCTCGGGATCGGCTTGGGGATGGAACCTTGTCCGGCATCAAGCTCGGACCGCGTCGTCAATACCGAACACATTAACAAGCTAAGTTGCCTTCATGCTCAAAGTTTTAAATTTTTAACTTGTGTTCGGCTCGACCAAGCATTATACTTTTTTGGAAAAAAGTTGCTTGTAAATTTTTTTTTCCTTGTCAAAACTTTGTTCGCACACACTTGACGCGCTACCCGCGCTCATTATACCTGGAGGCTTCTTTACTAGAAGCTTATTAATACGGGCTTTATGCCCAACACATGTGTCACACTTCCGCATGTACCTTTTATTCACCATTGTATGCATCGATATGACTTAAGCTTTGGCCAAGCTGGGTTGCCTGGCTCATGTGCTTACCCCTACGTTCCCGATTGTTCGGCTAGGTGGTAAAGGGAGCACCTCTGCGATTGTTACTACCGGGTCAGCCAGATGTGTACCTCAGACTGGGTGAAGCCGAAAGCTAGCGTTCTTAAGGGAATACTCGGTCGGTGAACTAAAAGATGATTTCTTACCTATTCATTTACCTGCCCCCAGATGTTTTTCTGCTCTTTTCGCAGTCCGGACATGCACTTTAGGGCATGCCTCCCAGGGAAAGGAACCCCTAACGGAACTATTCTCCCTGGAAGATGTTTCTTACTAACCATGTAATATAACATAACTAGTTGGGCACTTGTCTAATAAAGCACTAATGACCCCTACGCCTGGTCTCCACGCATGCCCCGGTTTTTATAACCGCGAGGGTATTCGGACACACTCTATTGGGTCCAGAGGTTGAAGCGAAAAGGTCCGCTACGACAAACGATCTACAATCCGGCTAGAAGGCATTTTACATGTCACCTTACATTATATAGTCAACTTTTACCCAAGCCACTTGGGGGCTCTTATGTTTATTTGAGCCGTTTTATACTAAGTGTTTTTCTTCTTAGTCGTTGCAGAGTTTTTATTATTATTTATCACCCCTTTTCTCGACACGAGTGTGCGATCACTAGCCGGGGAGCTTAATTTCTCTCTCAAAACCGCTAGAGTTTAGTCTTCTAAACTGGCCTAATGAGAAGTACTCCGCCTTCGGGATGGGAGACTGAAACCGTAGGTTGACCCGCTTGAAGTCTTGAGATAGGATGTGTCATGTTAAACCACAGCAAAAGCACTTTTTTTTCCTAAAGTCCAATTTTCGGATTGGCATCGAACACTTGATCTTGTTCGGACATCATGTTTTTACTGACGTTTTTTGGGTTTTCCAAGCTTTTGGCACTTTTAAACTATTTGTGTGTTTTCAGCACAAGTCTCGCAGTGCAACGCCGGACACCTTTAGAGATTCGGCAAAAACATTCTCGGATATTGCTATTTATGTATCAGTTTCGAATTGTGTCTTCGGTCAATAGTTGGGTTGCCCGGCTCCCGCGCTTGCCTCCTACATTCCGCTTTGTTCGGCTAGGTGTGCAAAGGGAGAACCACTGCGATTGTGCTTCCAGCTCGCATGGTCAAGCACCTCAGTGGAGAAAGCCATAAACTGACTGTCACAATAGGTGTAAACTGGTCAGCGATCCGATGACTATATTAAATGACGGGCCATTCATAACATCGGCCGAAATGTTTACGGCTCGACCTCGACTGTCGCCGAACACTACCGGGGGCTAGTAACTGGCCTCCCAAACTAAATCCTCAATATTTTGCTCTTACATTGGAGCTGAGGTTTCATGATCATGCTTAGCATGACAACCCAAAGAAAGGAACCGATAGCGGGACTATTTTCTTTGGAAGACATTTCTTTTGTTAAACAGTAATATAACATATCTCTCCGCGTACCTTTGTTTATAAAACTGTATGGCCAGATTGCCTTGTTTGTCGTAAATCTTTGCCCTCATAAAGGCTTTATAAAATAGGACAAACACTCCTGGGCTATTGGCCGAGGAGGTTGAAGCCGATGGTCGGTCAACAAAGTTTTGTACAATGCGGATTCGAGCATTAATGACATAAAGTACTTGGATACATTGAGTCATTACACATAATTTGTGATTTTACTATGGATATCGATCCTTAATTCGGCCACCCGTGCCCGCATTAAAGCTCGGGGGCTACTGGGCTTCCGGCTTATTATTTACAAATATTAAAAGACATTGATCCACCGATCCGGTGTTGCCACCCGACCGATGTCTCGGGCTACTGCATTGCTTGTTCTATGCGTAAAATTTTAAGTGCAATACAGCTTCGAGGAGATTTTGATCCTCGGGTTGGTCGGCCGCACCCAACCTGAGTCTCGAGGTCTGAGCACGCCGCTTTTTGCGTCCCGAAGTATTCTGCCGACCTAGGACTTGATCCTCAGGCCGATTTTGCAAATCAACCTGAGTCTCAACGGTTACTAGGATCAGCGGTCTTATGTCATCCTTCAGGTGCATCTCGGGTTTTAGACCGATACACACCCTGAGGGCTAATGGCTATATATCTCGTCAGAGAATAGATTGCATCAATAAAAAATATTGATCAAAGATACACAACCTGAGTCTCACCTCGGAAGCAATTCGGCATATAGTTCGGATGCAAGTGGCTGGCTCCTTAGAGGGCATTTCCGGCATTAAGCTCGGCTAAACTCCTTTAAACTTCTTTGAACCAAGGTGATTTACGACACCTCGGATACAATCCGGCGTTGGAGCTCGGATACATAGTCCGGCGTTGGAGCTCGGATACAGTGCGGCGTTGGAGCTCGGATACATAGTTCGGCGTTAGAGCTGGGAAGCAGTCCGGCATTGGTGCTCGGCTGCAAAAGATACCTCGAATACAGTCCGGCGTTGGAGCTCGGACGCAAGAGGATGCTGCCGCCCGGGAACAACTTCAAACCCGAGGTGCGGCATAAAAATAACAAGGCATTGATAAAGGCCGGAAACTTAAAGGCTCTCGGATACCCGACGTGTAAACTTGTCGAATGCATTTCGCGATCCTCAAGATCAAGATGAGAAGATTTGTTGAACCAGTTTTCAAGACCGCAAATCAAGATGAAGAACAGTTCGAAGAATCGAGGAGCGTCCCTAACTTGAAGACCGGTTCGGGGCTATCGACGGTGTCCCGACTAGGGGTACTCACCACGCCGTCTCCCGATCGTTGGATTGGGCCGAGGATCCCCATGGTCAGATACTCATGGGCCAGTCCGGACGGTTGCCGCATACAAGGAAGATTCCACAAGACTTGGCGATCAAGACAAGGACTCCTCCCCACCGGCGATTCGGTTAGGACTCTTGTTATCCTAGGCCTCGGTGCATTATATAAACCGAGGCCAAAGCTAGTCGATATAGAACAACAACCCTAACAATCATACCATAGGCTAGCTTCTAGGTTTAGCCTCTTTGATCTCGTGGTAGATCCACTCTTGTAACACACATCATCAATATTAATCTAGCAGGACGTAGGGTTTTACCTCCATCAAGAGGGCCCGAACCTAGGTAAAACATCGTGTCCCTTGTCTCCTGTTACCATCCGCCTAGACGCACAGTTCGGGACCCCCTACCCGAGGTCCGCCGGTTTTGACACCGACACCCCCCTTTCCTACTCCCACTCCCCCTCCTTCCTTCCCCCTCTCTTCCTTGTAGAGGAATCCTACTAGGACTAGGAAGTCCTAGTAGGACTCCCTCTCTTGGCGCGCACCCTAGGGTCGGCCGGCCTCCTCCTCCCCTTCTTTATATACGGGGGCAGGGGGCACCCCAAAGCAGACAAGAAGATCAATTGTCTTAGCCGTGTGCGATGTCCCCCTCCACAGTTTAACACCTCGGTCATATCGTCGTAGTGCCTAGGCGAAGACCTGCACCGGAAAATTCATCATCACCGTCGCCACACTGTCGTGCCGATGAAACTCTCCCTTGTCCTCAACTGGATCAAGAGCTCGAGGGAAGTCATCGTGCTGAACGTGTGCAGAACACGGCGGTGTCGTACGTTCGGTACTTGGATCGGTTGGATCGTGAAGATGTTCCACTACATCAACTGTGTTACTAAACGCTTCCGCTTTTCGGTCTATGAGGGTACGCAGACACACTCTCCCCGCTCATTGCTATGCTTCTCCTAGATAGATCTTGCGTGATCGTAGGAAAATTTTTGAATTACTGCGTTCCCCAACAGTGGTATCAGAGCCAGGTCTATGCATAGATGATATATGCACGAGTAGAACACAATGAGTTGTGGGCGATAATAGTCATACTTCTTACCACCAACATCTTACTTAGATTCGGCAGTATTGTTGGATGAAGCGGCCCGACCGACATTACATGACCGCTTTCATGAGACTGGTTCTACCGACGTGCTTCGCACACAGGTGGCTGGCAGGTGTCTGTTTCTCCAACTTTAGTTGAATCGACTTTGACTACGGCCAGTCCTTGTTGAAGGTTAAAACAACACACTTGATGAAAAATCATTGTGGTTTTGATGCGTAGGTAAGAACGGTTCTTGCTAAAAGCCCGTAGCAGCCACGTAAAACTTGCAACAACAAAGTAGAGGACGTCTAACTTGTTTTTGCGGGGCATGTTGTGATGTGATATGGTCAAGACGTGATGAGATATAAATTGTTGTATGAGATGATCATGTTTTGTAACCGTTATCGGCAACTGGCAGGAGCCTTATGGTTGTCGCTTTATTGTATGAAGTGCAATCGCCATGTAATTGCTTTACTTTATCACTGAGAAGTAGCAATAGTCGTAGAAGCAATAGTTGGCGAGACGACAACGATGCTTCGATGGAGATCAAGGTGTCAAGCCAGTGACGATGGAGATCATGACGGTGCTTTGGACATGGAGATCAAAGGCACAAGATGATGATGGCCATATCATGTCACATATTATGATTGCATGTGATGTTTATCTTTTATGCATCTTATTTTGCTTAGTACGGCGGTAGAATTATAAGATGATCCCTCACTAAATTTCAAGGTATAAGTGTTCTCCCAGAGTATGCACCGTTGCTACAGTTTGTCGTGCCGAAACACCACGTGATGATCGTGTGTGATAAGCTCTACGTTCACATACAACGGTTGCAAGCCAGTTTTGCACACGCAGAATACTTGGAAACTTGACGAGCCTAGTGATACGTCTCCAACGTATCTATAATTTTTGATTGTTACATGCTATTATATTATCTGTTTGGGCTGTTTAATGGGCTTTAATATACCTTTTTATATTATTTTTGGGACTAACCAATTAACCGAAGGCCCAGTGCAAATTGCTGTTTTTTTGCCTATTTCGGTGTTCCGCAGAAAAGGAATATCAAACGGAATCCAATCGGAATGAAACCTTCGCGAGGATCGTTTTTGGAACAAATGCAATCTAGGAGACTTGGAGTGGAAGTCAAGGAAGCAGCGAGGAAGCCACGAGGCAGGAGGGCGCGCCCCCCACCCTCGTGGGCCCCTCGCAGCTCCACTGGCCTACTTCTTTCGCCTATATATATTCTTATACCCTAAAAACATCCAGGGGAGCCACGAAACACTTTTTCCATCGCCGCAACCTTCTGTACCCATGAGATCCCATCTTGGGGCATTTTCCGGCGCTTCGCCGGAAGGGGAATCGATCACGGAGGGCCTCTACATCAACACCATGGCCTCTCCGATGATGTGTGAGTAGTTTACCACAGACCTTCGGGTCCATAGTTTTAGCTAGATGGCTTCTTCTCTCTCTTTGGATCTCAATATAAAGTTCTCCTCGATTCTCTTTGAGATCTATTCGATGTAATACTTTTTGCGGTGTGTTTGTCAAGATCCGATGAATTGTGGGTTTATGATCAAGATTATCTATGAACAATATTTGATTCTTCTCTGAATTCTTATATGCATGATGTGATATCTTTGCAAGTCTCTTTGAATTATCAGTTTGGTTTGGCCTACTAGATTGATCTTTCTTGCAATGGGAGAAGTGCTTAGCTTTGGGTTCAATCTTGCGGTGTCCTTTCCCCTTGACAGCAGGGGCAGCAAGGCACGTATTGTATTGTTGCCATCGAGGATAAAAAGATGGGGTATATATCATATTGCTTGAGTTTATCCCTCTACATCATGTCATCTTGCCTAATGCGTCACTCTGTTCTTATGAACTTAATACTCTAGATGCATGCTGGATAGCAGTCAATGTGTGGAGTAATAGTAGTAGATGCAGAATTGTTTCGGTCTACTTGTCACGGACGTTATGCCTATATACATGATCATGCCTAGATATTCTCATAACTATGCGCTTTTCTAACAATTGCTCGACAATAATTTGTTCACCCACCGTAAAATATGCTATCTTGAGAGAAGCCACTAGTGAAACCTATGGCCCCTAGGTCTATTTTCCATCATATTAATCTCCCGTCAACTAGCTATTTCCGTCGTCATTTATTTTGCAATCTTTACTTTTCAATCTATACAATAAAAATACCAAAAATATTTATCTTATTATCTTTATCAAATCTCACTTTTGCAAGTGGCCGTGAAGGGATTGACAACCCATTTATCGCTTTGGTTGCAAGGTTCTTAATTGTTTGTGCATGTACTAGGGATTTGCGTGTATCCTCCTACTGGATTGATACCTTGGTTCTCAAAAACTGAGGGAAATACTTATGCTACTTTCATGCATCACCCGTTCCTCTTCAAGGGAAAACCAACGCATGCTCAAGAGGTAGCACCTAGCATATGCAGATATGGCCTCGGAACACTGAGACCAAAAGGTCGAACGTGAATCATATAGTAGATATGATCAACATAGAGATGTTCACCATTGAAAACTACTCCATCTCGCGTGATGATCGGACATGGTTTAGTTGATATGGATCACGTGATCTTTTAGACGACTAGAGGGGTGTCTAGATAAGTGGGAGTTCTTAAGTAATATGATTAATTGAACTTTAATTTATCATGAACTTAGTCCTGATAGTATTTTGCATATCTATGTTGCAAATCAATAGCTTGCGATGTAGCTCCCCGTTTATTTTTTTGATATGTTCCTAGAGAAAAATAAGTTGAAAGATGTTAGTAGCAATGATGCGGACTGGGTCCGTGATCTGAGGATTATCCTCATTGCTGCACAGAAAAATTATGTCCTTAATGCACCGCTAGGTGACAGACCGATTGCAAGAGCAGATACAGATGTTATGAAAGTTTGGCAAGCTCGATATTATGACTACTTGATAGTTTAGTGCTCCATGCTTTACGGCTTAGAACTGGGACTTCAAAAAAAATTGAATGCCACAGAACATATAAGATGTTCCAACAGCTGAAATTGGTATTTCAGACTCATGCCCGAGTCGAGAGGTATGAGACCTCTGACAAGTACTTTGCCTACAAGATGCAGGAGAATAGCTCAACCAGTGAGCATGTGCTCAGAATGTATGAGTACTACAATCGCTTGAATCAAGTGGGAGTTGATCTTCCAAATAAAATAGTGATTGACAGAGTTCTCTAGTCACTATCACCAAGTTACTGTAACTTCGTGATGAACTATAATATGCAAGGGATGGCGAAACGATTCCCGAGCTCTTCAAGATGCTGAAATCGGCGAAGGTAGAAATCAAGAAAGAGCATCAAGTGTTGATGGTTAACAAGACCATTAGTTTCAAGAAAAGGGGCAAAGGAAAAGAAAGGGAACTTCAAGAAAGAATGGCAAGCAAGCTGCCACTCACGTGAAGAAACCCAAAGCTAGACCTAAGCCTGAAACTGAGTGCTTCTACTGCAAAGGGAATGGTCACTGGAAGCAAAACTACCCCAAATAATTGGTGGAAAAGAAGGATGGCGAAGTGAACAAAGGTATATTTGATATACATGTTATTGATGTGTACTTTACTAGTGTTCATAGTAACCCCAGGGTATTTGATACCGGTTCAGTTGCTAAGATCAGTAACTCGAAACAGGAGTTGCAGAATGAACAGAGACTACTTAAGATGAAGTGACGTTGTGTGTTGGAAGTGGTTCCAAGATTGATCATCATCGCACACTCTCTATACTTTCGGGATTAGTGTTGAACCTAAATAAATCTTAGTTGGTGTTTGCGTTGAGCATGAATATGATTTGATCATGTTTATTGCAATACGGTTATTCATTTAAGTCAGAGAATAATTGTTGTTCTGTTTACATGAATAAAACCTTCTATGGTCATACACTCAATGTAAATGGTTTACTGAATCTCGATTGTAGTGATACACATATTCATAATATTGAAGCCAAAAGATGCAAAGTTAATAATGATAGTGCAACTTATTTGTGGCACTGCCGTTTAGGTCATATTAGTGTAAAGTGCATGAAGAAAATCCATGTTGATGGGCTTTTGGAATCACTTGATTATGAATCACTTGATGCTTGCGAACCATGCCTGGCTAGATACAACTAGAGGAGAGTCGGCTTATACAGCAACTCCCTCATGAGCATAATGAGACCTAGACACAAACAGCATGTAGGGCTATTACCGGATGATGTATCCCAGGGCCCGAAGCTGTCTAAACCCTTGTCTTGTGTGTTAATCCGCCTCGCGTCTCTCATCCCGATCAACCCCTCTCAAGCTACCACATAGATGCGTTGGCCTCACGACTAAGTCCTCACACTAGGACATCTGACATGACAAATCCACGACAGAAGGCTTATGTCCTTGATGCACAGCTCGGTGCGCCACCCCTTCCTGGGAAGTCTATAGATATAGTGAATGTCTGGCAGACACGTGTTGATGACCACTCGATAGTTCAGTGTGGCATGTTGTATGGCTTAGAATCAAGGATCCAAAAACGTTTTGAGCACCACGGAGTATATGAGATGATTGAAGAACTGGAAATGGTATTTCAGGCTCACGTGTGTGTGGAGAGGTATGATGCCTTAGACAAATTCTTTAGCTGTAAGATGAAAGAGAATAGTTCCATTAGCGAGCACGTACTCAAAATATGTGGGTACGCCAATTGCCTGAATCAGCTGGGACTTAAATAGTCCTCATGAAGTAGCGATTGACAGGGTTCTCGAGTCACTGCCACCAAGCTACATGGGATTTGTGATGAACTATAACATGCAAGGGATGGACAAGACACTCCCTGATCTTTTTGCGATGCTTAAAATAGCGAAAGTAGAAAAGTGTTGATGGTCAAAAAGATCACTAGTTTAAAAAAGGCTAAGGGAAATAAAGTGAACTTCAAGAAGAATGGCAAGCAAGTTGCTACTCCTGTGAAGAAGCCCAAGGCTGGACCTAAACTTGACAATGAGTGTTTCTACTGCAACAGGAATGGCCACTGGAAGTGTAACTGCCCCAAGTACTTGGCAGATAAGAAGACTGACAACGTCAACAAAGGTATATTTGATATACGTGTTATTGATGTGTACCTTACTAGTGCCTGTAGTAGTGCACGGGTATTTGATACTAGTTCAGTTGCTAATATTTTTAACTCAAAATAGGAGCTGTAGAATAAATGGAGACCACCTAAGGACGAGGTGACAATGCATGTTGGAATTGGCTCCAAGGTTGATGTGATCGCCGTCGGCACACTCCCCCTACGTCTGCCTTCAGGATTAGTTTTAAACCTAAATAATTGTTTTTTGGTTCCTGCATTAAGCATGAAAATTATATCTGGATCTTGTTTATTGCGAGACAATTATTCATTTTAATCCGAGAATAATGGTTATCTATTTATATGAGTGATATCTTTTATGGTCATGCACCCAATGTGAATGGTTTATTCTTTTTGAATCTCGATAGTAGTGATACACATGTTCATAATAGATGCCAAAAATGCAATGTGAATAAGGATAGTGTCGTGTAACGCCCACGATGCGGCTATATCTCCCACGTGTCGAAGCACGACTTAGAGGCATAACGGCATGGTGGTTTAGTCGCAAGAAGGGTCATCTTCACACAATCCCATGTAATGAACAAGAATGGGATAAAGAGTTGGCTTACAATTGCCACTTCACACAATACATAAGTTAAACATGCATCAACCAGAGTACAATCAAGGTCCGACTATGGAACCAAAATAAAGAAGACAACCCCAAATGCTAGATCCCCGATCGTCCCGACTAGGCTCCACTACTGATCATCAGGGAAAGAAACATAGTAACGACCACGTTCCTCATCGAACTCCCACTTGAGCTCGATTGCGTCACCTGCACTGGCATCGTCGGCACCTGCAACTATTTTGATAGAGTAATCTGTGAGCCACGAGGACTCAGCAATCCCATTACCATGGGTATCAAGACTAGCAAAGCTTAATGGGTAAGGAAGGGGCAAAATGGTGAGGTTGCAGCAGCGACTAAGCATGTATGGTGGCTAGCTTACGCAAATAAGAGCGAGAAGAGAAGCAAAGCAAGCGGTCGTCAACTAGTAATGATCAAGAAGTGATCCTGAACTCCTACTTACGTCAAACATATCCCAGAAACCGTGTTCTCCTCTCGAACAACCCAGAAAAGAGACACTCACGGTTACACACACGGTAGGTGTATTTTAGAAGAGTTTACTTCAAGTTTGCTACAACCAGACATTAACAAATTCCCATCTGCCACATAACCGCGGGCACGACTCTCGAAAGTTCAAACCCTGCAGGGGTGTCCCAACTTAGCCCATCACACGCTCTCACGGTCAACGAAGGATATTCCTTCTCCCGGGAAGACCCGATCAGACTCGGAATCCTGGTTACAAGACATTTCGGTAATCGTAAAACAAGACCAGCAAAGCCGCCCGGACGTGCCGACAAATCCCGATAGGAGCTGCACATATCTCGTTCTCAGGGCACACCGGATGAGCCAGACGTCGGGTTGGCATAGACCCTGATTGCCCAGGGGGCGCCGGACATCGCTCGGTTTGGACCAGCACTCAGGGGAGAACTGGCCCGGGGGGCTAAAATAAAGATGACCCTTGAGTCTGCAGAACCCAAGGAAAAAAAAGGCATAGGTGAGGCAAATGGTAAAACTAATGTTGGGCCTTGCTGGAAGAGTTTTATTCAAAGCAAACTGTCAAGGGGTCCCATAAATCACCCAACCGCGTTAGGGACGCAAAATCCGGGAACATAATACCGATATGACGGAAACTAGGGCGGCAAGAGTGGAACAAAACACCAGCCATAAGGCCGAGCCTTCCACCCTTTACCAAGTATATAGATGCATTAATAATATAAGAGATATTGTGATATCCCAACATAAACATAAACCAACATGGAGCAATCTTCATCTTCACCTGCAACTAGCAACGCTATAAGAGGGGCTGAGCAAAAGCGGTAACATAGCCAAACAACGGTTTGCTAGGAAGGGTGACAAAGGTTAGAGGTTCATAGCAATTTGGGAGGCTTGATAAGCAAGTGGCAGGTAAAGCAGCATAGCGATTGATCGAAGCATCTAGCATAGCAATGATAGTAATGAGATCCAAGGTGACGGTCATCTTGCCTGAGATCCCGCAAGGAAGAAGAACGAGTCCATGAAGAAGGCAAACGGACGTAGTCGAACGAATCCTCACAACTCCGGAACGAAACCAAAGCTAATGGGAGAAGCAAACCGGAAAGAAGCAAGCAACATGGTAAACACACAAGCATAACCATGGCATGATGCACAAACAAGTATGATGCATGTCCGGTTTAAATAGGCATGGCATGGCAAAGTGCAACAAACAACACTACAAATTAAGTGGAGCTCAATATGCAACGAGTTGCATATTGACGAAACACCACTTTCAAGTTATTTAGTTCACTCTCATTTATGTACCCAAAAATATTAAATGTTATTAAACATGGCAAGGGGTGAAGCATATGAAAACTACCTATCTAGACAAGTTTAAATGAGGCCGGAACAACAAACAACAATTCCGGAAAATCCCCATGTCCATTTTTCGAATTAGCTACTGTTCTGCCCTAAAACATATTTTAATGTTATTAAACAGTAAAACAAAGTGCACCATGTTAATCTATGCATATTTCTACCCCATTTACATATAAAATTTATTTAATTCAGAGCTACGGTTATTTAGTTATAAAATAAATCATTTTAGCATGGCATTTAAGCAAATTTAATCAAACATCATTTTAAACATTTTAAACATGGATGAGAGTTGCAAATTATGAAACTAGATGAAAAACTAAGCATTTTTCATATATAGATTATTTACATATGATGCACGGTTTGTGAATTATTAATGCATGAACATGGAGGGTTTTTCTGTAAATATGTAAAACCTGGGATAAAAACTAAATTCGCTGGAACAGGAAAAAACATATCGGGTCGAATCTAACTGAATTGGGCCAGCTACTGCGAGCGTTGCACACGGGTGGGCTTCGGTGGCGTCTCACCTCGGGCCAGAACTAGCTTGCTGGTGGAGAGGGGGCAGCTGGGCTGGATGAGGCTGGGGCGGCGCTGGGCCTTGGTGCCGCAAGAGGAGGCCCACGCGCGTGGCGGGCGTGCGCTCAATGCAGCGCTGTTGCATCTCACTGCAGAAGAACTACAGCGGCGCCATCGTGACAGGAAGCAGAGGGTCGCCGCGGCGGGGCTCCTTCCGGCCGGATCACGCCAGATCCTGCAGGAACGGAGCGAGGGCGAACGGATCCATGCACGAGGAGTCGAGGCAGGAGCTCGAGGCGGCGAACTTGAAGGAGGCTGTTGTTAACTGAAGAAAAGACAGAGTTCAGGGGGAAACAAGGGATGGAAGGAGAGAAAGAGACGCAGTGAGATGGAAAGGGCGCGACGGAGCGACCTGGGGTTGGCGGCGACGACGAGGCCGGTCGTCGGAGGCGCGAAGGCGAGGCCGTGGTTGCAAGGGTGGCAAGGCAAGCCTCCGCTTGTGGTGTCCATGGCTGCATGAGGGACCTTCCTGTAGAAAAGCAGAGAGAGGGAGTTGAGAGAACGAGGACGAAAGGAGAAGGAAAAGGGGTTGCGCGCTGCTCATCTGTGGCGGGGACGGAGAGGACAAAGCAAGGCGGCGGTGGAGCATCTGGGCATGGGGAAGTGGTCTGGAGAAGCTGCACGAGGCCGAGCGCCATGGTGGTTGCAGCGGCGTCGGTCTCCATGCTAAGGACGGCAGAGCTCGGCGAGGGGGTGCGGAGAGGAGGCATGCGAGGCAGGGGATGGAGTGGACGCGGAGGGAATGGAGCTCCGGCGGCTTGGCTGCTCCGGGCGGGGCTCAAGGAGCTCGGCGAGGGCTGCAGAGCTCTGTTGCGGCTTGCTGGGGATCGAGCCACCAAGGGGAGGCACTGCTGCGGGCTGGATGGATGGGTTTGATCGGGGGGAATTCCAAGGAGGGTGGCGGCTGTTGGTTGGATTGGATCGGGCAAGATCCCGATGAAGGAGGGGGTTGATCAGTCGGCGGCGGAGACGGGATTGATGGGACAGCTTTCCTCAAATTTAGGGTTGGCGATATATATATAGCGGGTGGATTTAGGTTAGGGACCATCGGATCCCTTCGATTGTAATCGGGCGGCTGAGAAAATATAGGTTAGGAAGTTCAATTAAGAGAATGGAGATGTTTTATAGATGCTTGGGGATGATCCGGACCCAATGGTCATGACAGCCCGGGTCGAGTTCAGAGAAGTTTCGGACACGCACGCGAGGGGTTTGAGTATTGTGTACAGAGGGTCAAACGGTCAGACAAGAGGGACTCGAAAAACCCGATAGTTCTCGTAACGTTCAACGGAAGCAAGGGGAAACGCGGCAACTACGAGGGGATGCAAGTTTGAAAACAATGACGGCAACAGAGTGCCGTTGCAATGCGAATGATGCGATGATGAATGCAACAAACAAATAAATAACGCGGCTGACCCACAAAACAAGGAAGACATCTGGAGCGTCGGTCTTGGGGCATTACATGTCGCATACTTGTGGCACTACCGCATAGGTCATGTTGGTGTAAAGCACATGAAGAAACTCCATATTGATGGACTTCTAGAATCACTTGACTTTGAATCATTTAAAACATGTGAACCATGCCTCATGGGCAAGATGACGAAAACCTGGTTTTTCGGCATAATGGAGCGGGCAAGTGACCTGTTGAAAATAGTACATACTGATGTATGCGGTCCAATGAGTGTTGAAGCACGCAATGGATATCGTTATTTCCTGACCTTTGATAACCCACAAGTATAGGGAATCACAAACAGTCATCGAGGGTAGTATTTCACCCAAATTTATTGATGCGACGCAAGTGGAGCCAAATAATATTTATGAGCCTTATTCGTTGAGTTGTCAATTCAACCACACCTGGGAAATAATATCTGTAGCAAAGTGTTTAGTAGCACAGTAGTTTGATAGTTTTGATAGTAGCAGTAACAGTAGCAATAGTAACAGGAACAATAATAGTAGTAGTTTGTAGTGATTGCAACAGCAACAACCGTAGTAACTAGCAAAGATCAATATGAGAAAAGCATAGGCATTGGATCAACAATGGATATTTGTGTTGGATGATGTTCATCATATAACAGTCACAACCTAGAGCGATACACAATAGCTCCAATTCATCAATGTAATGTAGGCATGTATTCCGTATATAGTCATACATGCTTATAATAAGAACTTGCATGCCATCTTTTGTCCTACCCTCCCATGGCAGCGGGGTCCATAAGGAAACTAAGGGATATTAAGGCCTCATTTTAATAGAGAACCGGAACAAAGCATTAACACATAGTGAATACATGAACTCCTCAAACTACGGTCATCACAGAAAAGTATCCCAATTACTGTCACCCTGGGGTTTACAGATCATAACACATAATTGGTGCATATGATGACTTGCAAGATCGGATCTAGAACATAGATATAATGGTGAAAACATAAATGGTTCAGATCTGAAGTCACGGCACTCGGGCCCTAGTAGCAAACATTTAGCATAGCAAATTCATGGTAACATCAATCTCAAAACATAGTGGATACTAGGGATCAAGCCCTAACAAAACTAACTCGACTACATGATGAATCTTATCCAACTCCTCACCGACCAGCGAGCCTACGAAGGAATTACTCACTCCCGGTGGGGAGCAACATGGAATTGTGATGAAGGAGGGTTGGTGATGATGAAGACCGAAGATCCCCTTCTCCGGGGCCCCGAATGGGCTCCAGATCTGGCCTCCCGATGAAGAACAGGAGGTGGTGGCGGCTCCGTATCATAAAATGCGATGAAACTTTATCTCTTGATTTTTCCTGGGAAAATAGGATTTTATTGCGTCGGAATTAGGGTCAGCGGGGCCTCGAGGGCCCCACCACCCACCAGGGCGCGTCAGAGGGGGATGGCGCGCCCTGGTGTCTTGTGGGCAGCCAAGGTACCCCTCTAGTGGGTCTTGGTCCATAAGGAAACTAAGGGATATTAAGGCCTCCTTTTAATAGAGAATCGGAACAAAGCATTAACACATAGTGAATACATTAACTCCTCATACTACGGTCATCACCGGAGTGAATCCCAATTATTTCACCTTGGGTTCTGTGGATCATAACACATAATATGTGCATACAATTTGCAAGATAGGATCCAAAACTCACTTATATTCATGGAAACATAAAGGGTTCAGATCTGAAATCATGACACTCGGGTCCTAGAGATAAGCATTATGCATAGCGAAGTCATAACAACGTCAATCAGAACATAGGGGATACTAGGGATCAAACCCTAACAAATTGACTCGATTACATGAAAAATCTCACCAACTCCATCACCGTCCAGCAAGATGATGGCTCTATATTTTAGGCATTTTTGGACATCATTTGTTGCATGTTTCTTTATATATCATGTCCCATTCAACCAAATAGATGTCCATTATGTATGTTTACCGGGTTTTTGCACTTATCATTGTGAGCATTGAACATTTACTATTTTATTTGATTTTTATTTAAAAAAAATTGTTTTCTTGTGTCTACGGATGTTTTGGAGCAACCTAGGACCAAGCACGATTAAAGTACCAAGGATGGGTTCCATACGGAGTCAGCGAGGGGTCAGACTTGGCCATTTCGAAGGTCGGAAAAAGTCATTTTTCCAAAGTGCTCCAAATAAATATCTAAGAAAATAAATGTATCGGCGTCGTTCATACGGATACAACGAGCCCAAGAACGTCAAATTTCGAGTTCGTATGAAGATTTGGTGGCCGTTTTACCAGAGTACACACTAGAAAACGACATTTCGAACGACCGCGGTCGTTTCCCGAGTCGTTTGACACGAAGACAGCTCCGAGAGTTGCCCTTCCAGATGGGATTCTTCACCGATTTCATCCCCGTTAGATCCCACAGGATCCTTGGCTCGTAAAGAAGAGACTGGGAGAGGATTTGGCTCATCTTGAGCCCTTGGATGAGGCACATCAAGAGAGGAGGCTAGGGAGGCTCTCTATATATGTCTTCCTTAACCCTAACCGCCGCCATTCATAAATTCATCATCATCCATCTTATCATCCACAACCATCTCCATTGCTCCACCACCAAGAGAAGGAAGGGACAACACCAAGGGAAGAAGGAGGAGGCTCCACCACCATGGGCACTGGTGTTGGGGAACGTTGCAGAAAATAAAAAATTTCCTACGGTTTCACCAAGATCCATCTATGAGTTCATCTAGCAACGATTGATAGGAGTGCATCTACATACCTTTGTAGATCGCAAGCGGAAGCGTTCAAGAGAACGGGGTTGAGGGAGTCGTACTCGTCGTGATCCAAATCACCGATGACCAAGTGCCGAACGGACAGAACCTCCGCGTTCAACACACGTATGGAGCGGATGACGTCTCCCGCACCTTAATCCAGCAAGGAGGAGGGAGAGGTTGAGGAACAAGACTCCAACAGCAGCATAACAGCGTGGTGGTGATGGAGTGGCAGTTCTCCGGCAGGGCTTCGCCAAGCTCACGCGGAGGAGGAGAGGTGTTGGGGAGGGGAGGGGCTGCGCCTTGGATGTTGTGTGCAGCCCTCCCCTCGCCCCTTTATTTATAGGGAAGGGGAAGGGGCCCCCAGATGAGATCTAGAGGGGACGGCGGCCAAGGGAGGGGCGCCCCACCAGGGTTCCCCCAACCCTAGGCGCATGGGCCCAAAGGGGATGCGCCCAGCCCTCCAGGCTGGTTCCCTGCCCACTATGGCCCATGAGGCCCTCCGAGAGAGGTGGCCCCTCCCGTGGACCCGGAACCCCTCCGTGGCCCCAGACAATACCGATATGCCCCAAAACTTTCCGTGACCGTATGACAACTTCCCATATATAAATCTTCACCTCCGACCATTCCGAACTCCTCGTGACGTCCGGGATCTTATCCGGACTCCAACAACATTCGTAATCACATACAAGTCTTCCTAATAACCCTAGCGCCACCGAACCTTATGTGTAGACCCTACGGGTTCGGGAATCATGCGAATATGACCGAGACAGCTCTCCGCCAATAACCAACAGCGGGATCTGGATACCCATGTTGGCTCCTACATGTTCCACGATGATCTCATCGTATGAACCACGATGTCGAGGATTCAAGCAACCCGTATACAATTCCCTTTGTCAATCGGTATGTTACTTTCCGAGATTCGATCGTCGGTATCCCAATACCTCGCTCAATCTCGCTATCGCAAGTCACTTTACTGCATCAGTAATGCATGATCCCGTGACCAAACACTTGGTCACTTTGAGCTCATTATGATGATGCATTACCGAGTGGGCCCAGAGATACCTCTTCGTCATACGGAGTGACAAATCCCAGTCTCGATCCGTGTCAACCCAACAGACACTTTCGGAGATACCCGTAGTATACCTTTATAGTCACCCGCTACGCCAGGACGCTTTGGTACACCCAAAGCACTCCTACGGTATCGGGTAGTTACACGATCTCATGGTCTAAGGAAAGGATACTTGACATTGGAAAAGCTCTAGCAAACGAACTACACGATCTTGTGCTATGCTTAGGATTGGGTCTTGTCCATCACATCATTCTCCTAATTATGTGATCCCGTTATCAATGACATCCAATGTCCATAGTCAGGAAACCATGACTATCTATTGATCAACGAGCTAGTCAACTAGAGGCTCACTAGGGACATGTTGTAGTGTATGTATTCACACGTGTATTACGATTTTCGGATAATACAATTATAGCATGAATAAAAGACAATTATCATGAACAAGGAAATATAATAATAATCCTTTTATTATTGCCTCTAGGGCATATTTCCAACAGTCTCCCACTTGCACTAGAGTCAATAATCTAGTTACATTGTGATGAATCGAACACCCATAGAGTTCTGGTGTTGATCATGTTTTGCTCGCGGAAGAGGTTTAGTCAACGGATCTGCGACATTCATATCCGTATGCACTTTGCAAATTTCTATGTCTCCATCTTGAACATTTTCACGAATGGAGTTGAAGCGACATGTCACGCCCTCGATGCGGCTATATCTCCCACGTGTCGAAGCACGACTTAGAGGCATAACCGCATTGAAAGCAATGTCGCAAGTGAGGTAATCTTCACACAACCCATGTAATACATAAGGGAAAGAGATACATAGTTGGCTTACAGTCGCCACTACACACAATACATAAATAAACATCCATCATCCAGATTACACTCAAGGTCCGACTACGGAACCAAAATAAAAGAAGACTACCCCAAATGCTACACGATCCCCGATCGTCCCAACTGGCTCCACTCATCGATCATCGTGAAAAGACACATAGTAACGACCACGCCTCGTCGAACTCCCACTTGAGCTTAGTTGCGCCACCGCACCGCATCGCTGGCACTGCAACTGTTTTGGTAGAATCTGTGAGTCACGGGGACTCAGCAATCTCAGACCCGCGAGATCAAGACTATTTAAGCTTAAAGGAAGGATGGGGTTGTGAGGTGGAGCTGTAGCAAGCGACTAGCATATATGGTGGCTACACTCGCAAAAGAGAGCGAGAAGAGAAACAAGGCACGGTCGTGAAGCTAGTAGTGATCAAGAAATGATCCTGAACTACTTACGTCAAACATAACTCCAACACCGTGTTCACTTCCGGACTCACCGAGAAGAGACCATCACGGTTACACATGCGGTTGATGTGTATTTTAATTACGGTCAACTTCGGTTTTCTACAACCGACATTAACAAATTCCCATCTGCCTCATAACCATGGCACGGCTTTCGAAAGATAATACCTGCAGGGTGTCCCAACTTAGCCCATTATAAGCTCTCACGGTCAATGAAGGATATTCCTTCTACCGAAGACCCGATCACCACGGAATCCCGGACTACAAGACATTTCGACAAAGAATAAAACAAGACCAGCAAAGCCGCCGATTGTGCCGACAAATCCGATTTGTTGCACATATCTCGCTCTCGTGGCACATCCGGATAAGTCAAGCTACGAGTAAAACCAAGCCTCGAAGTTTCCCGTGGTGGCCCCAAGAAGTTGCTCGGTTCGGGCCAGACTCAAGGAGCACTGTCCGGGGTTAAATAAAGATGACCTCGGCTCGCGAAACCCGAGGGAAAAAGGCTTAGGTGGCAAATGGTAAAACCAATGTTGGGCCTTGCTGGAGGAGTCTTATTCAAAGCGAACTGTCAAGGGGTCCCATAAATCACCCAACCTGTAAGGAACGCAAAATCAAGGAACATAACACCAAGATGACGGAAACTAGGGCGGCAAGAGGGAACAAAACACCGTGCATAAGGCCGAGTCTTCCACCCTTTACCAAGTATATAGATGCATTAATTATAGCAGATATATTGTGATATCCCCAACAAGTAAACATGTTCCAACAAGGAACAACATCTCCATGTTCCAACAAGGAACAAACTTCATCTTCACCTGCAACTAGCAACGCTATAAGAAGGGCTGAGCAAAGCGGTAACATAGCCAAACAACGGTTTGCTAGGAAAGGATGGTTAGAGGTTTGACATGGCAATATGGGTGGCATGATAAGCAAGTGATAGACATCGTAGCATAGGCATAGAAAAAGAGCGAGCATCTAGCAAGCAAAGATAGAAGTGATTTCGAGGGTATGGTCATCTTGCCTGCAAAGTTCCTCAGAGTTGTCGAAATCTTGATCCTCGTAAGCGTTCTCAACAGGTTCCTCGTTCACGTACTCATCTCCCGGATCTACCCAAAGCAAGAACACAAACAATGGAACCACAATAAATCACGGTGCAATGCCCAAGCAACATGATGCAATATATGTCATGATATGCGAGATGTGATATGCAATGCGTATGCGTGCTCCGGAAGGAAAATGATGAACCAGGCATCAACTTGGCAACCCAAGTATGCCGCTGGAAAGGTGAGATGATTTCGGTTGAAATCGATATAAAGATCACCGGAATCGGATGCACGGTTTGCAAATGACAAGCAAAACAAGAATGACACAATCTGCCATTTACAAAGATGATGCCACATAGCAAGCAACAAGAAATTAAGTTATCGCACCCAAACGTACCAACAAAGCATATGGCAGTGATCTACTCAAGATGCTTGACAAAAGATGAACACTGAGCTACGGCTAAATCACACCATAACAGGTCCAAACAAGCATGGCAAAAGTGCAAAATATATCACTTTCACAGACTTAGTGAAAATAATCAACATGGCGTAATCAGATCGTGAAGCAATGTTCGTGAGCAAGCAAACGACATGCTACAGGAACTTATAATAGAAAAACAAGGCATTGCATGAATCTAATCAAAGCATGGAACAAAAGTCCCTTACTGACCATGAGCCAAAAAGGATCATAAGATATGATGGCACCCACGTAAACATAGCAAGTTTCGTTACAGATTCAGCAAACAGGGCATGACAAAAACAGATAACAAGTAGGCATGTTTAAGAGCTCTATGCACTCACTACAGAGCATTTCATGATAAACTAAGCATACATCCATCAAGAAGACATGGCATAGAAGATATACATGGCAAGAACAACATCATAGCATACACGGATCAACTACAACAACCTTAGCAAAATTGAATAACATGTAAACAATCTGCCAGGAAACATTTTATTGCAAAAGTAGAGCTCGATTGACTCAAGCTATGGCACTCCATAATTGCAAACAAGGGCATGGATGGATATAGCATAACCATATGTCCAAAACATCCTTACTAAAGTATCTCAAAATATGCATAGATCTCTCGGTAGCATCAAGTTAACATGGCATAAAAATATCAGCAAAACAGGGGCTGAAATCAGCAACATCATGAAGCCTAGTTTGCATGCTTGTGCTAGTCACCACAGAGATCACAAAAATACATGGCATACACCCCTGTAAAGATGGCATGGCATATTACAAAACACATGTAGGACTCAAGATCATAGGATGCACACATCAATCATGGCAAAAATGACAAAAGTGCATGTTCTGATAAGAATCTGAAACTAACATCACATAGCCCTCTTCCAACAGCATTTCGGGCCTCAAGATGAGCTCAAATGAAAATTATGCAATGCGATGAAATGATGTACTCATCGAGACAAACATTTCGGTATGCTATACGCCCCAAACGGAGCCACGGGTGCAAAGTTATGGCATGATGAATATGCAAAAAAATTATCACAGAATAATGACTTAGGCGATTTCAGGGGGGAGAAGTCAACCGTTGCGGATCTAGATCTGGGGCTCGGCGCGCGAACCGAGGCAGGCAGCGGCTCGCCGGAGGAGGGAGCCGGCGAGGGCGGCGGAGAGGAGGCGGGCGGCCGGGCGACCGGAGGCGGGCGCGGAGGTGGTCGGGCGGCGCGGACGGCGGCGTAGGCGCGCGTCGGGCATCAAGGCAGCCGGGCGGGCGGGCGCGGGAGGCGATCATGCGGGGTCCGCGGAGCGGACGGCGGCGGCGGAGCGCGGGCGCTGGGCGGGGGGCCTCGCTGAGCCCGGCGGGCGGCGGCGCGACGGTGGGGCGCGCCACGTGGCGCCCCCGATTGGTCGGGCGGCGGCGGACGGACACGTCCGCCCGTCTGGATTTCATCCGCGGCGCTGAGAGGATTTTCTAGGGTTTGCCTGAGAATTTGGAGGGGGAGGCATATATATAGGTAGAGGGAGCTAGGAGGTCCAAATGGGGTGCGGTTTTCGCCCACGATCGTGATCCGACGACGGAGAGCATGGAAATGACTTAGATGGGTTATTGGGCTGTTTTGGAGGGTGTTGGGCTGCAACTTAAAAGAGGCCTTTGCGAGAGTGCGGTTAACTGCTGAGTACCAAACGAGCTCCAAATGGCACGAAACTTGACAGGTGGTCTACCGTGGTGTACCAAGGCCACTTGACAAACCTCGGTCCATTCCGAGAAAGTTTAGTACCCGCTCACGGAAAAATGTAAAAGGGGACGCCGGGGAACATAGGAGTGCCGGATTGCAAAACGGACAACGGGGAAAATGCTCGGAATCATGAGACGAACACGTATGCAAATGAGATGCACATGATGACATGATATGAGAAGCATGACAAAAACAAAATGCAAAACGAAAGACAAAAACCCAACCACGGAGGGAATATCATATCATAATGCCGAAAATGGCAAGAGTTGGAGTTACAAATATGGAAAGTTACATCCGGGTGTTACAACACTCCACCACTACAAGAGGATCTCGCCCCAGATCTAGGACTGAAAGAACTCCGGATATTCAAACGGAGGTGATCCTCGCGCCCTGTGTGGCTTCTCGGTCGGAATGGTGTGACCACTTCACTTTCAGGAATTTGATTGACTTGTTGCAGTCTTGCGCCGCTTTCTTCAAGAATAGCAACGGGTGCTCATGATAAGAGAGATCTTCTCGAGGTCAATTTCTTCGAAGTTGATAGTGCGCTCAAGAGTCTTGAAGCACTTGTGAAGTTGTGACACGTGAAACACATCGCACGTTCGCGGGTTGGACGGAAGCTCAATTTGATAGGCGAGATCGCCTCTTTGCCAATGATCTTGAAAGGACCCACGATCTAGGGGCAAGCTTCCTTTGATACCGGGCGACGAGTGCCTTTTATTGAGAGACGCGGAGGTAGACATGGTCTCCGATTTCAAAGCCACATCACGGTGCTTGTCATCATAATAGTTCTTCCGCGCGATTGCGCTGCTTTGAGATTCTCATGAATGACTTTGCACATTTCTTCGCTTCGTGATCAAGTCGCTGCCAAGAAGTTGGCGCTCACCTGCCTCGGACCAATTGAGAGGAGTACGCACTTTCGCCATAGAGAATTTCGAATGGGGCCTTGCCCGAACTCGCTTGGAAGCTGTTGTTGTAGGAGAACTCGGCATATGGAAGACAATCTTCCCACTTCATACCGAAGGAAATGACACAAGCCATGAGCATATCTTCAAGGATTTGATTGACTAGCTCGACTTGGCCACTTGTTTGAGGGTGGAAAGCTGTCTGAAACGAATGTTGGTGCCCATGGCCTTCAAAAGAATCCCAAAACTTGAGGTAAAAATGCTGCCACGGTCCAAGAGATCAATTGTGGAATGCCGCAAGGAGACAATCCCGAGGTGTATAGTTCTCGCCAACCGAGCTGCTGTGATAGATTCTTTGATAGGAAGAAAATGAGCCACTTTAGTAAGCTTGTCAATGACAACGAAGATAGCATCATTTCCACGCTTGGACTTTTGAAATCCAGTCACGAATTCCATTTCGATATGATCAAACTTCCATTCGAATAGCAAGAGGTTGGAGGAGACCAGCTGGTCGTTGGTGTTCGCTTTCACTCTTCTCGCAGACATCACACTCATTCACGAATTGAGCAATTTCTCGCTTCATTCGAGTCCACCAATATGACTGCTTGAGGTCATGGTACATCTTCGCATTTCCGTGATGAATGGATAGAAGGGAATTGTGTGCCTGCTCATAATGACTTTACGAGATCACCCTTTGGGACTACAATCCAGTCCTCAAGAAAAGAGTATCTTTGTCATCAATGTGGAAGCACTTGTACTTGAATGCCCTTGTCGATACCACGCTTCACCTTTTTCACCATGGTATCCAGGAGTTGAGCCTCAAGAATCTGATCTTCCAAAGTAGGAGAGACTATGAGGTTGGCAAGAAAGCCTTGAGGAACAACTTGAAGATTCAGCTTATGGAAAGCTTCACAGAGATCCGTTGGAAGGGCTTGAGGATTAAGCTGTTGCAATAAGCCTTCCTGCTCAAAGCATCTGCAATCACATTGGCCTTGCCTTTAGTATATTCAATACATGGGTTGTACTCTTGAATCATTTCACCCATCGAGTTTGCCCGAGGTTGAGGTTGGGTTGAGTGAAGATATACTTGAGGCTCTTGTGATCGGTGAATATGTCCACTTTCCTTCCCAACAAGAGATGTCTCCATGTTATCAATGCATGGACAATCGCCGCCAACTCAAGATCGTGAGTGGGGTAGTTCTTTTCGTTGGGCTTCAGCTGACGAGAGGTATAGGCCACAACTCTCTTCTCTTGCATTAACACAGACCGAGACCTTGAAGAGAAGCATCACGTAAAACTTCAATGGCTTGGATTCATCAGAGGAGTCAAGACAGAGCTGTGACGAGTTTCTCTTTGAGAGTATTGAAAGCAACGCCACACTCGTGGAGACCGTATATACTTCACATGCTTATGGAGGAGGTTGGAAAGAGGCTTTGCAATCTTAGAAAAATTCTCAAGAATCTTCGCAATAGCTTGCAAGTCCAAGAAAACTGCGAAGTCGCTTGACATTCCGAGGAGGTTCCCAATTCACAACTGCAGACACCTTCTCGGATTAACAGCGATGCCCTTGGCGGAGATGATGTGACCAAGATAAAGCACTTCATCAAGCCAAAATTCACATTTGAAAACTTCAGATAGAATTGATACTCTCGAGCTTGTCGAGCACCAATCGCAAATGTTTGGCATGATCCTTCTTATTCTTGGAGAAGACCAAAATATCATCAAGATAGACCAAGACGAATTCATTTGTGTAGGGGTTGAAGATGAAGTTCATCATTCGAGAGAATGTTGGAGGAGCATTGACAAGGCCGAAAGACATGACAGTATATTCATAAGAACCAAAACTTGTTCTGAATGCTGTCTTGGGAATATCTTGTTCATGAATGCGAATCTGATGATAACCCATACGAAGGTCAAGCTTGGAGAACACTTTAGCACCTTTGAGTTGCTCGAAAAGCTCATTGATGTTGGGAAGTGGATACTTGTTCTTGATAGTCTTCTTATTCAATGGACGGTAATCGACGCAAAGTCGGTCCGTGCTATCCTTCTTCTGGAAAAAAAGAACACCACAACCCCAAGGAGATGAACTCGGTCTGATCAAACCCAGACGCTCTTGTTCATCGAGCTGCTTCTTCAATTCCTTCAGCTCATTAGGTCCAAGCTTGTAAGGACGCCTGCAAACGGGTTCAGTGCCAGGCTCAAGATCGATAACGAATTCAACTGGCCGGTGAGGAGGCATACCCAGAAGCTCTTTTGGAAAGACATCTTGGTACTCACAAACGACTGGAATCTGAGAGATAGCATCCAATTCGCCCTTCTCATTGAGAGAAAACAACCGAATGGTTTCATCACGAAGGGCATAGATGATCACATCATTAGAAGAGTGAGTCAATTGAATTTCTCTGGCAGCACAATCAAGCTGAGCTTTGTGCTGAGAAAGCCAGTCCATCCCGAGAATAAGATCAATATCCGAGTCACCAAGGACAATTGGTTTAGCCAGAAATCTATAGTCGCCCATCTTGATTGTGGTATCCGGAACCACCAAACTGGAGCTCAACCGTTTACCCGGAGAAATGACATGCATGGGTTTACCCAAATGTGAAGAAGTGAATTCATGCTTGGCAAAAAAACGGTCTTGACATGAAACAATGTGATGCACCAGTATCAAATAAAACTTTTGCAGGAATATCATTAACTGAGAGATTACCCATTATCACATCAGTAGATTCCTCCGCTTGAGCTGCATTCATCATGTTCACCTTGGCATGCTTTGGATTATGCTTGACCACTGCATTGCTGGAAGATCTCACAGGAGGAGGAGGCGGAGGGCGCCTTTGGTTGAAGCATTTGTTCGCATAGTGACCTTTCTGCTGACATTTGTTGCAAGTCACCTCTGAGAGCGGACGGTGATAAGGAGCATTTGACCTTGGAGCTTGAGAATTAGACTTGTTCTGATAGCCTGGGTTGGGTGGGTGGGAAGATCCATGACCACCTGAGTTCTTCTGCTGATAAGGCCGATTTAAACGGAGGAGGAGGAAGGTAGAACTTCTGCTGCTTAGCTGCCACTTGAGAGGAAGAAGAAGACTGAATCGCATCCCTGATTCTCTTCTTAGAAGCCTCACATTTGAGCTGGGCAGCTTCTTGCTTCAGTACCATGTTGTAGAATTCATCATACTTTTCTCGCTCAAAAGCACGAGAGCTAATTGCAAATCTTCTCTGAGACCACCTCTGAATTGATAGATCATACTCTTTTCATCGTGGACGCCTTGCTTAGCGGGCGAGCGAAGTTTCTCGAACTGGATATTGTATTGATACACGACATGTTGCCTTGCTTGAGATTGCGGAACTCCTCACGCTTGCTCTCAACAACACTTTTCGAATGTGGTGAGCTCAAGTCTAGGGCGAACTCATCCTGTAATGACACGACCTCCTCTCGAATCTTTGTATTGCTGGTACCACTCAGAGCTTGGTCCTTGAGTTGAAACGAAGCAAACTTGACAAAGTCCTCGTGTCCGACATTGCTACATTCAAAATGTATGCTGATGTCCACAAGCCAATCGTCGGCGCTCTGTGGCCTCGCACGTAAGTGAAAGACTTCGCCGATTAGCGAGGAACTGATTGAGGGTAGCAAAGTGCGGCTGGTTGTTGCCTTGACCTTGATTTCCTTGATTGCCTTGCCCTTGGTACGCTTCTTGCAAGAGTGTCGGTACTAGAGTAGGGTACCCTAGTATCCCAACTCGCACGGCGATTGCAGCACTTCGCGACAAGGCTTGCCTAGTGACCGCTAAGGTCCTCCATGGTTCCTTTGGAGCCATTCAAGAACAAAGTATGTAAGCCAAGAAGACAAGGCCCCGGCAAGAGGAGCTTGCCGGGAAGGCCACTCAAGGCACGCAGAAGACAAGACCCCGCAAGAGGAGCTTGCCGGAAGGCTCGATGAGCGACAAGCTTCCTGGACGCGACGAGGATTCAGCCAGCGGCAAGGCGCTTGCCGCGCGGCAGTAACCACTCTTCATCTTCGCTCCAGCTCATCCACCAACGTGTCGCCATGGGACCATTCCAGGCGCGCGTGTCAAGAGGCTGTGCGACCAGCGGAGAGCAGCGGTAAGCGGCGCTGACAAGAATGCCATCGTGGCAAGCGGTGGCGCTCTTGACGGTCCCTGTTGCACTGTTTAGGCGACATGGACGGGCATTTAATGCTTTTGTCCCTTGCCGTCAGAGTTAGGTAGAGTACACTGTACAAAGTAGTTGTACCAACCGCAACTCAATTTCCTGTTTTTGCCCTTGTCTACGTTGCCACCTGTTGGTGACCCCTTGAGCATATAAAAGGAGGCCCATGCGCAACGTAGAGGGGGTTGGACTCATTCGAAACCAGAGACACTCATGCTAGGTCTTGTAGCTCCCATAGCTCTCTAGCAAGAACACAATACAATCAGACAAGCAGCAGTAGGAGTATTATCTCTCCGGAGAGCTCCGAAGCTGGGTAAACTGCTCGTGGTGCATCGCCGATCCGCTCTTTCGCGGCGATCTCCGCCCCACCGAACCGAAGGGGCTCGGTCCGCCGTCCCATAGGTGTTCGTGGGTTACGATCAGCTTCCCGACATCTTTGGCGCGCCCGTAGGGGCGCCGAGGCTATGTGAACCTGATCCGGCGCTCACACGAGCAACATCTTCATCATCTTCATCAACATGCCACCAAGAAGAAGGCTTCGCGGCAGCGGAGCTGCCCACGCCGATCCCGCCACCACCGGAGCAAACGGGTGGCGGGAAGACGCCGGCGAAGAACGGGCGTCGACGAGGGAGCTCATGACGCTGCCAAGTCCAAGGACAAGGCCGCGCAGACCTCGGCGTCCGTACACGCACCGCACCCATCTCAGGAGGCGCGGGACCGACAGCGTCATGGTATTTATAGTACCATACGCTCGTTGGATCAAGACCGAGCTGGAGGATCGCGAGCCCTCAAGACCAGCTTGCACGCCGACATGCTGGCACAAGCGAGGTACGGTCGCCTGGACGGGATGCTGCTCCTTCTAACATAGTTAGAAGTCCGAGCATATCCCGCTCCTCGCACCGTTCACCACTGCCGCCCACCACTCCAGCGGAAGCCTTGGCGAGGGCTCAACTGCTCCTAGACTACCCTCCAATAGCCGACAAGGTCGACGAATGGAGGGCCACCATCCAGAGTCTCATCGGCTTTGCCAATGGCGACGCTCCGCGGCAACCAGCTACATCGCTGCCGTGGCAAGACGACAAGGCACGAGCCGGTGGCGACGAAACCTGTGGGGGTGCACCCACCATGCACTCTCCACCTAGAAGGCCAAGATCACCAACTCGTCGGATCCACCTCGACAGCGACTCCACCGCGTCATCGGATCCACGAGCTCGCCGTGATCAGCGCCAAGTTCTTCAAGAACGGCAACAAGAAGATGCTCGAACTCGCATCGAAGCGCCAAGAGAAGCGCGACGTCAATCCGACCAGCGCCGGGCCCTCTGTCGATATGCATGCGCCAGGGAACCAGGCGACTTGTCAGACGCGTAGGTTGCCCTGCGCTCACTCGTGAGCTGCGGCAAGTCCAAAGGCCCAAGCAGAAGAATTTCGCCGACGTGCTGAGAAGTACGATGGCAGGACGATCCGTCGGAGTTCCTCAAAGATCTACACCATCGCGGTGCAAGCTGCGGGGACGAGAAGACAAAATCTCGCCAACTACTTCCCCTGGTACTCAAGCCCAATGTCGATCTTGGCTCATGCACTTGCCGGACAGCTCCATATCCTCTTGGCAGATCTATGCCATCAGTTTGTCGGCGCTTTCACAGCGCCACAAGCCTCATGGCCAAGAAAGCGACCTTCATCTGCCGCCGGAAGGAAGGAGAGTCCCCGCAAGTTCATTCAGAGATTCAGCCGTGTGCACTACAACATCCCAGATGTTCACCCTGCCGCGGTGATCAGCGCGTTTCATCAGAACGTGCGGAACCGCGGGATGAGGGAGGAAATGGCGATGTGCAAAGTCAAGGACGTCAGTGAGCTGTATGCCTTGGCCGACAAGTGTGCACGTGTTGAAGAAGGGAGGAGACTCCCAGGAGAGAATGCAGAAGCAGGATCTGATAGTGAAGAGACCACCCCGACGAAGAAGAGCCGCGGCGGAACAACAGAAGGAAGAAGAGCAAAGAGGTGCTAGTTGTCGAGCAGTCCGGCAACGGTGGTGCCGCCAAGAAAGCCAAAGTTGGTGGCTCCGGCAAGGAAGTTGCCGCTGGCCCCGACCGCCAAGCTGTGGCGGCCACCGACAAGCAGGACAGCTCCAACAAACAGTACTGCAAGATTCACCGCACCAAGGGCCATGACCTCCAGAGCTGCAAGAAGGTCGAGCAGCTTGTTGAACAGCAGAAGGCTGAATACGAGCGGCGCGATAAGGAGAAGGCCCAGGAAGGTGCTGGGGGAGTTAGCAAGAAGCGACCCGGCCGGGGAGGACGCCGCGGCAAAGCCAAGCAGCGGCAGGGAGACAGACCTCCCCGCGGCCGCGACAAGGATGAAGACGACTACGACGATGAAGATATGGAAGACGACGAGACCGATGAGCAGGAATTTCAGAAAGCCACAGAGGTCCTCTGCGTTGACGGCGGTGCTTCTCTGCATACTTCACACCGCCAACTCAAGCAGTGGATGCGGGAAGTTAATGCAGCAGAACCATCCGTAGAGTCACGCAAGCCTCTGAAATGGTCCAACACGCCTATCATCTTTGATATTGAGGACCACCCTGATCGCATAACTGCGGTCGGGTGCTTGCCGATGTTGGTCTCACCAACTATCCGCAACCTCAAGGTCACCAAGATGCTAGTTGACGGCGGGGCCGGCTTAAACCCGATCTCCTCCGTGGTGCTCCAGAAGCTTCAGATCCTCGACAATGAGCTCAAGAGACTGGCACATTCCAAGGAATCAATCCAGGAAGGAGCAAGCCGAAGGGGAAGATCACGTTGTCGGTGACGTTCGGCAGCGAGTTAAACTTCAGGACTGAGAGGGTCACATTCGACGTCGTTGATTTTCCATTGCCTTACAATGGGATACTTGGCCATCCAGCACTCGCCAAGTTCATGGCAGCCTCTCATTATGCATACAACTTGCTCAAGATGCCAGGCCCGATAAGTGTCATTTCTGTTCATGGAGACAAGAAGGATGCTCTTATCTGCGCCGACAAGATCTACCGGGAGGCAGCAGCCGCAACAGATAGCAAATCACTTGCCGCTGAAGCTCCCGGGGGGAAGAAGAAGACCAAGTCCGGCAAGAGCTCTGATGCCCACTCCGGCAAGCGCACCTCTTCGGAGTGCTGCGCTAACGTCGAGGACGCACCATCGAGCTCCACCGGCAAGTGCAAGAAGACGATGGCAGCTCCGCCAAAGACCAAGAAGGTGCCCGCCAAGGAGGACGGCACCGGTGGTACCTTCACCATCGCTGCACTCTCGACCCTAAATAGGAAGACGCGCCGTTGCTTTCCTCGCGGCGAACGCCGACGTGTTTGCATGGCAACCGCCCCGACATCCCCGTGTTCCTGTGAAAGTAATTGAGCATCACTTAGCTGTCTGTCCTCGCGCGCCGCCCGCCAAGCGTAATGTCGAAGCGAGCAAGTGGAGCGCCAAGAATTCATTGCAGAAGAGATCAAGAAATTGGACAATCCTATAGTTGTACGCAAGGCAAATGGGAAATGGAGACTTTGTATCGACTTCACGGATGTTAATAAAGCTTGTCCCAAAGACCCATTTCCCTTGCCGCGATCAACCAGATTGTTGACTCCACGGCTGGATGTGATTTGCTTTCATTTCTTGATGCATACTCAGGATATCATCGATCTTCATGGCGTAAGAGGATGAGGAGAAACCGCATTCATCACCCCATGTGGCACATACTGCTTTGTACGGATGCCTTTTGGGTTTAAAGAATGCTGGTTCAACGCTTGCAAGAGTAGTCCATGACGCTTTTGAGCCGCAAATGCACGTAAATGTAGAAGCCTACATGGATGACATAGTGGTCAAAAGCAAGGACAGGCAACTCGTTTCAAGATTTAGATGAGACCTTTGCAAATCTGCGCAAGATCAACCTCAAGCTCAACCCCGAGAAGTGCGTGTTTGGAGTCCCTTCCGCAAGCTTCTCGGTTCTTCGTGGTCTCAATGGGAATTGAAGCCAATCCCGACAAGATCAAGGCCATTGAGCAGATTGAAGCACCAAAGCGCCAAGGATGTACGAAGACTTGCCGGTTGCGTGGCTGCTCTCAAAGAAGTTTATCTCTAGGTTCTGCTGAACGCCTCGCCATTTTTCAAGATTTTGAAAAAGGCAGGTCCAATGAAATGGACTCGGCGGAGGCTGCGCCGCAGGACTTAAAGAGGTACCTGCCCTCCACTCCAATACTTGTCGCACCTAGGTCACAAGAGAAGTTGCTTCTATATATAGCGGCAACCAATCAAGTGGTTAGTGCTGCGTTAGTAGCGGAAAGGGAGGCGATGATGAGCCGCAACCAAGGCAGATGCATCCAAATGACAAGCGGGGGGCTTCACCGACAAGCTCGTCCCGATAAGGACGGATCTGCAAGCAGCGCAAGAGAAGATACTGAAAAAGGATGGTGCAGCGCCCAGTTTATTTTGTCGGCCCCTTTGCAGGGGGCAAGGTCAAGGTACTGTGTGCAGAAATTGCTTTTCGCCTCCTCATGGCCTCGAGAAAGCTGCGCCATTACTTCCAAGCACATGAGATAACAATCGCCACCGCTTCCCCAAGAGAATATTGCAAAATCCGTAGCAACATGCAGGATTGTCGAGTGGGCATCGAACTGCCAAGCTTTGGCCTCAAGTTTGAAAGCACTTCAACTATCCAAAGCGAGCATTGGCAGAGTTCATAGCGAATGGACGCCAACGCAAGATGAAGAAATTCCAGACGAGTATCCCGCCAACGGAAGCAAGTAAAGAGTGGCTGATGTACTTTGATGGTGCCTTCTCGCTGCAAGGCGCTGGTGCGGGTGTGCTGCTCGTCGCACCCACCGGAGAGCAACTCAAGTACATAGTCCAAATGCACTTTCCCAAGGAGCAAGCGACAAACAATACTGCAGAGTATGAAGGTTTGCTTGCCGGTCTCAGAATTGCGGTAGACCTTGGGATCAAGAAACTCATTGTCAGGGGTGACTCACAGCTTGTCGTCCGCCAAGTAAACAAAGATTATCAGAGTCCGTTGATGGAAGCCTACGTTGATGAAGTGAGAAAGCTAGAAGAACACTTTGACGGCCTGCAAATGGAACATGTTCCGAGAGCTCAGAATGATATTGCTGACGGCCTGTCAAAGTGCGCCGCACTCAAGTTACCTGTGGAACCAGGGATCTTTGTGCTCAAGCTAACTCAACCAACTGTAACACCATCAACTGGACATAACAAGAAGAGGAAGTTGATTTCCGGTGACTACTTCCCGGCCGAGCTCCCCGAAGCCGCCGCCGCGAAGGTCCCCAAGTTCAACACCAAAAGTGCTGAGGAGCAGTCTGCTCCGACAAGCCCTGTGGTTTGTTTCATGAAGCGCACGATCCCGACAAGTTTTGCTCCGCAAGCTTGCCGGGAACATCAAGCTCCGCCGAGCCGCAGGTTCTGCCAGAGAAGCGGATGTTCCCGCAGCAGCATATGTGCCTTTAGTCCTTGTTGTCGAGCCACAAGCTCCAGCATGGGCACAGCAGATTGTCCGTTTCCTTCAGATAGGAGAACTTCCCAAGAGCAAGAAGAGGCGGAGAGAGTAGCTCGGCAGTCAAGTATGTACCAGTTTGTCGACAAAGACGCTGCATGTAAGAAGACTCAACGGTGTGAAATTGAAGTGTATTCACCGGAAGATGAACGAAGTTGTTGGCGAGATACACGGAGGCATATGTGGTCACCACATTGGCGCAAGAACGCTTGCCGCAAAGCTTTCCGCAAGGTTTCTTCGGCCGACAGCCTCCGTGATGCAACTGCACAAGTAACCAAGTGTGAAGCGTGCTGCCCATTCCAAGCAGATACACCAGCCAGCTCAAGCTCTCCAAACGATCCCTTTATCCTGGCCATTTTCGGTCCGGGGCTCGACATCCTCGCCCCTTTCCCCGAAGCTGTCGGGGCTTTGAGTACTTGTACGCTGTAATCGACAAGTTCACAAAGTGGCCGGAAGTGGAAGCAGGAGGAAGGTGACAGCCGACAACAAGCAATCAAGTTCTTCAGTCAATTGTTTGCCGCTTTGGAATTCCTAACAGATCATCACCGACAACGGCACACAGTTCACGAGCCGCACCTTCATGAAGTACGCCCAAGATCTTGGCGCCAAGGTCTGCTTTGCTTCGCTTGCTCATCCGAGAAGCAACGGTCAAGCGAGAGGGCAAATGCTGAAGTGCTGCGTGGGCTCAAGACCGAACTTTCGACAGTGCTACACAAGTGCGGAAGAAACTGGATTGAGGAGCTGCCGGTGGTTCTTTGGTCGATCAGACGACGCCAAATCGAGCCACCGCCGCACACCTTCGCTCTAGTCTATGGAGCAGAGGCGCTTCTCCCACGGAACTCGTGATTCGGTCACCTCGAGTGCTCGCTATGATGAGCTTGAGCAAGAGCGGCTGCGACAAGATGACGCGCTGCTCCTTGAGGAGGACCGTCTTCAGTTGTTGTACGAGCTGCTCGTTACCAAGCAAGCTTTGCGCCGCTACCATAGCCGCAGAGTTAACGCCGAAGTCTCGAGGAAGGCGACCTTGTTCTTCGCGCGCTCAGTCCGCCAAGAATTCCAACAAGTTGACGCCAAGTGGGAAGGCCCTTATCGGGTGAAACGAGTCACTAGGCTCGGCGCTGTCCGCTTTGAGACCAAGATGGCATTCCGTGAGAAACTCCCCGAACATTGAACATCTTCGTAAGTTTTACCCATAGGGCGCGTTGTTGGAACCTATTCCGCAACCACCTTTTGTACAAGTCTTGCCGATGTTGCATGTAATCCTTTGTACAAAGCCGGGCGCAGACCCGTGCATAAGTAAAGCTCATGTGTTGCGCATAACTTGTCAACTACATGCTATCATCATCCTTTTGCATGTGTTATCTAACATTTTGTGCAGCATCCACGCCGTAAGAAATAACGAGCCACAAGGCTCCATAACTTTATTTTCTTCTTCTTTCTCTTTCTCAAAGAAAGGAAGGTTCCTCGCACACAGTTAACCAGGGGAAGGAGAAGATAATGCCATGGACCAAGCGCTGCTCGAGGAAGTTTTACCTTATCGGAAGCAAACGACGTAAAAGCTAAGTTGCCAAAATTTTGAGCAATCAGTTTTAAATCTTTAAGTTATCTTCCTCGAACAATAGTACTTTGTATGGAAAAACTGCACGGAGGAACTAACTCAGAAGTTAGTCGCGCCTTTACCTTGTTTCGAGTCCGCCAACAACGTAAGTGAGCTGCAACTAGTTGCGATAAGGTTGCTTGTCGGAGGCAGCACCGCCAGAAGTCACCGACGTTCCGACTCAGCGCCATGCAAAGGTGCCCGCACGACAAGTTCCCTAAAAGCGTAAGGCACAAACATACAAAGGAAGGAATCAAGTAAAGGAAATAACATTGCAATCATTGCCTAAGATAGAGTTATATTACAAAATATCTTGTCGCAGATCTAATAAATTGTTCTCCTAAACATGATCAGCAGCGGCAAGGGAAAGATAAATCTGGCGGCGAATCTACGCGGGTCGCCATCAACCCGCTTGATCTTGCCCACCTTGTCCACAATGGGTGCGACAAGGGCTTTGAGCGCCCACATCGGCATCTGGCGGCAGGATCCGAGGACGCCGCAAGGTTGAGGCCTGGATTGCGGAAGGCCACCTTCATCAACACCTTCCGAGAGCTCCCACAGATCCGGCGCGATTCCTCGCCAGCTGCTTTGGGATCTCTTCCCGAGTCGCTGGAGAGCCGCCACCACGCCTTTGAGGAACAAGCTGAGCTTGGCGCTGGGTTGAGACGCTCGTCGGAGGAGTACCCGAGATCCACCATCCCCACTCCGCCAGCTCCTTGCCGATGGCGGCGGCGATATTCACAAGACCTTCGCCTAGAGCTCCACATTCTCCCCGAAGGTGCTCTGGCGGCGGTAGCACTCGCCAAAGAGCTCCTCGCTGGCCTTGATCTTCTCAACAGGCCCACCTCCCGCTCTTTTGGCGCCGGCCCAGCTGCCGTGATCAGCTGGTCAGCTTCAGCTCAAGATCTGCCTTTGAGTCCTTGGTGGCGCCGAGCTCCTTCTTCTCCTCTCAACGAGACGGCCCCGCAGCTCGCCAAGAGTATAGGCGCCCTTCTCGGCCAGGCTTGAGTGCAGCAAGCTCCTTGCCGCTTTTCTTCAGACCGCCTCCAGCTGCGCCACCTTTGTCTCCAACTCTTTCTTGGCGGCATCGGCAGCTGCAGCAGATCTTTTGCTTCCTTGAGAGCTCCGCCAATTGATTGCTCGCGCCGCAAGCTCTTCCTCATAGCTGTCAAGATTGATCTTCCGCTGCGCCTAACTCGCCTTCTTGCGCGCAGATAGCTTCTCGCAGCAAGCCGTTGTCGCTCCTCGACCTCAGCCTTCTCAAGGATGAAGGCTGTGCGCTTCTTCGTGAGTCGCCCCGCTTCTTCGCTACGCCCGAGAGCTTTTGGTTGGCGCCTCGAGCTCTTCTCGCTTCTCCATGTCTGCTCCCGCCTCGCGACAAGTGCTTCCTCGACTCCAACTTGGCTTGTCGGGCGCGGTAGAGCGACAGAGCTTCTTCAAAGCTGCCCTCCTCGACTCACCATCGCTGCTGTTTGGCGATCCACCAGCAACAACCCAGCGGAGGCGAAGCAGCTCTCCGTCAAGGTCTCTCCTTCGACCGGCGCCTGAGCTCGAGGCCCAGGGCAGCTTGATGAAGATGCCATCGCCGCCTTCGATAAGCGCCGGGTGGGGCTCTTCGAGCCTCGACGCTGCACCGTGGCGGAGGGATCGGCGGTCGGCGAAGCGCCTGGCACTCCTGCGGCCTCGTGGTCGCCAAGGCGATCGCTGCACCTCGCCAGCCTTTGCGGCGGCAGCCTTGGCGGCTCTTCGCCGGTGGACCCATCGGCCCAGCCTCTTCCTCCATGGTGGTGACGTCGTCGCTGTTGCCGCAAGCACCTCCTCGCCGGCAACCTCGGCCTCCATCGGCTCATGGGCGGATGGATCTCGACGACCGAAAAAAGAAAGAACAGTCAAGCAAATGTTTGAAAAGAAGAACAGAAGAAAAAGAACCCAAGGGAAATTTTCAGGCAAGAGGATTACCTGCGATGGGATCTGCAGCCATGGTCTCGACCACCGGAGGATCACTGGTGCTGTCCCTTGCCGGAGAAGTCTCTATTGCCGGAGAGCGCTCCCTTGCCGGAGAATCCTCCCTTGGCAAAGGAAGTCAAGCAGATGGTATTTCGAGCGGCTTCCGGCACTCTGATGAGGCTGCTCTGCTTCCTACACAAATCAACAAATGATATCAAGAAAGAAGGAGCACCCATGCACACCTAACCGTAAGAAGTAAACCATATACTTACGCTGGGGGCTGTGCTGGGGGCTGCTTTGAGGAAGAGTTGCCGGGTCCGGCAAGGGGGTCTCAGACGCCTCCTCAAGCTGCCACGGGGGGATCATTCTCGATGACAACCACCGGGGTCTTGGCTCTCTTCGACGCCTTCGGGCCATCGTCTCCAAAAAGGAAAGAGTTCGTAATGAAGCAAATCAGATACAAGACGAAGCAACAAAATTGAAGAAATACAAGCACAGCATAGAAGCTTACTCTTCTTCTTCTTCCTCGTCGGAGCTGAGCGCGGAGAGATCAAATTCCGGCTCGCCTCCGGTGCGAAGATATAACGCCCCCGATGCGGCTATATCTCCCACGTGTCGAGGCACGACTTAGAGGCATAACCGCATTGAAAGCAATGTCGCAAGTGAGGTAATCTTCACACAACCCATGTAATAAATAAGGAAAGAGATACATAGTTGGCTTACAATGCCACTTCACACAATACATAAATAAACATCCATCATTCAGAGTACACTCAAGGTCCGACTACGGAACCAAAATAAAAGAAGATACCCCAAATGCTACACAGATCCCCGATCGTCCCAACTGGGCACCACTACGATCATCGTGAAAAGACACATAGTAACGACCACGCCTCGTCGAACTCCCACTTGAGCTCGGTTGAGTCACCTGACCGCATCGCCGGAACTCGCAACTGTTTTGTAGAATCTGTGAGTCACGGGACTCAGCAATCTCACACCCGCGAGATCAAGACTATTTAAGCTTATAGGAAGGACAGAGTAGTAAAGTGGAGCTGCAGCAAGTTTACTAGCATATATGGTGGCTACATCGCAAAAGAGAGCGAGAAGAGGAGCAAAGCACGGTCGTGAAACTAGTAGCGATCAAGAAGTGATCCTGAACTACTTACGCCGACATAACTCCAACATCGTGTTCACTTCCCGGACTCCGCCGAGAAGAGACCATCACGGTTACACACGCGTTGATGTGTATTTTATTTGAGGTCAACTTCGGTTTTCTACAACCGACATTAACAAATTCCCATCTGCCTCATAACCGCGGGCACGGCTTTCAAAGATATTACCCGCAGGGTGTCCCAACTTAGCCCATTATAAGCTCTCACGGTCAACGAAGGATATTCCTTCTACCGAAGACCCGATCAATCTCGAATCCCGGACTACAAGACATTTCGACAGAATAAAACAAGACCAGCAAAGCCGCCTGATTGTGCCGACAAATCCCGATAGGAGCTGCACATATCTCGCTCGTGGCACATCCGGATGAGCAGTCCATACAACTAAAACCAGACCTCAAGTTGCCTTGAGGGGCGCTGCACAGGCTCAGTTCGGGCCAGCACTCAAGGAGCACCGTCCGGGGTTAAAATAAAGATGACCCTCGGCTCGCGAAACCCGGGGAAAAGGCTTAGGTGGCAAATGGTAAAACCAATGTTGGGCCTTGCTGGACGAGTCTTATTCAAAGCGAACTGTCAAGGGGGTCCCATAAATCACCCAACCGTAAGGAACGCTAAATCAAGGAACATAACACCGTATGACGGAAACTAGGTGGCAAGAGGAACAAAACACTGCATAAGGCCGAGCCTTCCACCCTTTACCAAGTATATAGATGCATTAATTATAGCAGATATATATTGTGATATCCCCAACAAGTAAACATGTTCCAAAAGGAACAACATCTCCATGTTCCAACAAGGAACAAACTTCAGCTTCACCGCAACTAGCAACGCTATAAGAGGGCTGAGCAAAGCGGTAACATAGCCAATCAACGGTTTGCTAGGAAAAGGATGGTTAGGGCTGACATGGCAATATGGGTGGCATGATATAGCAAGTGGTAGGCATCGCAGCATAGGCATAGCAAAAGAGCGAGCAACTAGCATAGCAAAGATAGAAGTGATTTCGAGGGTATGGTCATCTTGCTCGCAATGTTCTCGAGTTGTCGAAAGCTTGATCCTCGTAAGCTTCTCAACAGGTTCCTCGCTCACGCACTCGCCTCCCGCTCTACCCAAAGCAACAACACAAACAAAGGAACCACAATAAATCACGGTGCAATGCACAATCAACATGATGCAAAACATGACATGATATGCGGATGTGATATGCAATGCGATGCGCGCTCCGAAGGAAAATGATGAACCAGGCATCAACTTGGCAAACCAAGTATGCCACTGAAAGATGAGATGATTTCGTTGAAATCGATATAAAGATCACCGAATCGGATGCACGGTTTGCAAATGACAAGCAAAACAAGAATGGCACAAATCTGCCATTAACAGCATGATGCCACTTAGCAAGCAACAAGAAATTAAGCTACTGCACCCAAACGTATCAACAAAGCACATGGCAGTGATCTACACAAGATGTTCGACAAAAGATGAGCACTGAGCTACGGCTAGTTCACATCATAACAGGTTCAAACAAGCATGGCAAAAGTGCACAAAATATCAGGCTGGACATGGCAAAACAGCATCAGGTTGCAATGTTCAGAGCAACAAAACTACATGCTACAGGAACTTAAAATAGCAAAACAAGGCATGGCATGAATCTACTCAAAGCATATAACAAAAGTCCCTTACTGACCATAAGCCAAAAAGGATCAGAAAATATAGTAACACCCATGTCAATATTGAAAGTTTCATAACAGATTCAGCAACATGACATGTCAAAAACTGATAACAAGTAGGCATGTTTACAAGCTCAATGCACTCACTACAGAGCCTTATATGATAAACTAAGCATACATACATCAAGAAGACATGACATAGAAGACATACATGGCAAGAACAATAACATAGCATACATGGATCAACCACAACAACCTAGGCAAAATTGAATAACATGTAAACAATCTGCCAGGAAACATTTGATAGCAAAAGTAGAGCTCGATTGACTCAAGCTATGGCACTCCATAATTGCAAACAAAGGCATGGATGGATAGAGCAAGACATGTTTTACAAAACATCCTTACTGAAGTATCTCAAAATATGCATAGATCTCTCGGTATCATCAAGTTAACATGGCATCAAAATATCAGCTAAACAGGGCTGAAAACAGCAACATCAGGACACCTACTTTGCATGCTTGTGCTAGTCACCACATAGATCACAAAAATACATGGCATACACCCTGGAAAGATGGCATGGCATATTACAAAACACATGTAGGACTCAAATTCATAGGGTGCACACATCAATCATGGCAAAATAACAAAAGTGCAAGTTCTGTTAAGAAACAGAAACTAACATCACATAGCCCTCTTCTAACAGCATTTCGGGCATCAAGATGAGCTCAAATGAAAATGATGCAATGAGATGAAATGATCTACTCTTCGAGACGAACATTTTGATATATTATACGCGCAAAATGGAGCTACGATGCAAAGTTACACCACGCTGAAAATGACACAAAATATCATGAGATTAAGGACTTAGAGAAAATTAGAGGGGAAGAAGAGAAAGTCAACCGAGCTCGGTCCCGATCGGATCCGCCGGGATCCGGTCGGCGACGGCGGCGGCGGCGGGCGCTGGGCCTCGCCGGAGCCCAGCGAGAGGAGGGGGCGGCGCCGAGGGGAGGAGGAGGAGGCAGGCAGGGGGAGGCGACGGGCGACGGCGGCGGCGGCAGGGCAAGCGGGCGGGCGGCGGCGCAGGGGCGGGCGGCGGAGGAGGGAGGTCGGGCGCTGCCCGGGAGGCGGGGGAGCTGGCGGCGGCGGCCAGCCAAGGCTTCGCCTGGCCATGGCCGCTGGTGCGGCGGGCTGGGCGCGGACAGCGGGCGGCTCACGATTGACGAGGGGGCGGGCGGACGTGTCCGCGGGCGGCGGCTGGACGCGTCCGGGCAAGCGGAGAGGAAAATCTAGGGTTTCGGGGAGTTTGATCCGGATTTGGACGGGGAGTTTGCTTAAATAGGCATAGAGGAGCTAGAGAGTCCAAATGAGGTGTAGTTTTCGCCACACGATCGTGATCGAACGACGGAGAGCATGGAAGTGACTTAGATGGGTTATTGGGCTGTTTTGAAGGGTGTTGGGCTGCAACTTAAAAGAGGCCTTTGCGAGAGTGCGGTTAACTGCTGAGTACCAAACGAGCTCCAAATGACCAAACTTGACCGGTGGTCTACGGTGGTATACCAAGGCCACTAGACAAACCTCGGTCCATTTCGAGAAGGTTTAGTACCCGCACACGGAAAAACGTAAAAGGGCCGCCGGGGAGATAGGAGTGCCGGATTGCAAAACGGACAACGGAAAAATGCTCGAATCATGAGATTAACACGTATGCAAATGCGATGCACATGATGACATGATAAAAAATGCATGACATGGACAAAATGCAAAAGGAAGAAAACCCAACCACGGAGGGAATATCATATACAATGCCGAAAATGGCAAGAGTTGGAGTTACAAATATGGAAAGTTACTTCGGGTGTTACAACACTCCACCACTACAAGAGGATCTCGCCCCGAGATCTAGGACTGAAAGAACTCCGGATATTCGAACGGAGGTGATCCTCGCGCCCCGTGTGGCTTCTCGGTCGGAATGGTGTGACCACTTCACTTTGAGGAATTTGATTGACTTGTTGCGAGTCTTGCGCCTGCTTTCTTCAAGAATAGCAACGGGTGCTCATGATAAGAGAGATCTTCTTGAAGGTCAATCTCTTCGTTGATAGTGCGCTCAGAGTCTTGAAGCACTTATGAAGCTGTGACACGTGAAACACATCGCACGCTTGCAAAGTTGGATGGAAGCTCGTTGATAGGCGAGATCGCTCTTTGCCAATGATCTTGAAAGGACCCACGATCTAGGGGCAAGCTTCCTTTGATACCGGGTTGACGAGTGCCTTTCATTGAGAGACGCGAGGTAGACATGGTCTCCGATTTCAAAAGCCACATCACGGTGCTTATCATCATAATAGTTTTCCGCGCGATTATGCTGCTTTGAGATTCTCACGAATGACTTTGCACATTTCTTCCGCTTCGGATCAAGTCATTGCCAAGAAGTTGGCGCTCACCGCCCTGCACCAATTGAGAGGAGTACGCACTTTCTCGCCATAGAGAATTTCGAATGGGGCCTTGCCCAAACTCGCTGGAAGCTGTTGTTGTAGGAGAACTCGCATATGGAAGACAATCTTCCCACTTCATACCGAAGAAATGACACAAGCCCCGAGCATATCTTCAAGGATTTGATTTACTCGCCGACTTGGCCACTTGTTTGAGGATGGAAAGCTGTGCTGAAACGAATGTTGGTGCCCATGGCCTTCTCAAAAGAATCCCAAAACTTGGAGGTAAAGATGCTGCCACGGTCTCAAGAGATCACTTGTGGAATGCCGCAAGGAGACAATCTCGAGGTGTATAGCTCGCCAACCGAGCTGCTGTGATGGATTCTTTGATAGGAAGAAAATGAGCCACTTTAGTAAGCTTGTCAATGACAACGAAGATAGCATCATTTCCACGCTTGGACTTTGGAAACCAGTCACGAAGTCCATTTCAATATGATCAAACTTCCATTCGAATAGCAAGAGGTTGAAGGAGACCAGCTGGTCGCTTGGTGTTCTCGCTTTCACTCTTCTCGCAGACATCACACTCATTCACGAATTGAGCAATTTCGCGCTTCATTCGAGTCCACCAATATGACTGCTTGAGGTCATGGTACATCTTCGCATTTCCGTGATGAATGGATAGAAGCGAATTGTGAGCCTCGCTCATAATGACTTTTCTCAGATCACCCTTAGGAACCACAATCCGTCCTCAAAGAAAAGAGTATCTTTGTCATCAACGTGGAAGCACTTGTACTTGAAATGCCCTTGTCGATACCACGCTTCACCTTTTTCACCATGGTATCCGAAGTTGAGCCTCACGAATCTGATCTTCCAAAGTAGGAGAGACTATGAGGTTGGCAAGAAAGCCTTGAGGAACAACTTGAAGATTCAGCTTATGGAAAGCTTCACAAAGATCCGGCCGAAGGGCTTGAGGATTAGACTGCTGCAGAAGCTTTCCTGCTCAAAGCATCTGCAATGACATTGGCCTTGCCTCGAGTATATTCAATACTTGGGTTGTACTCTTGAATCATTTCACCCATCGAGTCTGCCTCGAGGTTGAGGTTGGGCTGAGTGAAGATATACTTGAGACTCTTGTGATCGGTGAAAATGTCCACTTTCCTTCCCAACAAGAGATGTCTCCATGTTATCAATGCATGGACAATCGCCGCCAACTCAAGATCGTGAGTGGGTAGTTCTTCTCGCTGGGCTTCAATCAAGTAGAGGTATAAGCCACAACTCTCTTCTCTTGCATTAACACAGACCGAGACCTTGAAGAGAAGCATCACGTAAAACTTCAAATGGCTTGGATTCATCAGAGGAGTCAAGACAGAGCTGTGACGAGTTTCTCTTTGAGAGTATTGAAAGCAACATCACACTCGTGGAGACCGTATATACTTCACATGCTTCGAGGAGGTTGGAAAGAGGCTTTGCAATCTTGGAGAAGTTCTCAACGAATCTTCGCAATAGCTTGCAAGACCAAGAAAATCATGGAGCTCCTTGACATTCCGAGGAGGTTCCCAATTCACAATTGCGGACACCTTCTCGGATTAACAGCGATGCCCTTGGCGGAGATGATATGACCAAGATAAAGCACTTCATCAAGCCAAAATTCACATTTGGAGAACTTAGCATAGAATTGATACTCTCGAGCTTGTCTAGCACCAATCGCAAATGTTTGGCATGATCCTTCTTATTCTTGGAGAAGACCAAAATATCATCAAGATAGACCAAGACGAATTCATTGGTGTAGGGGTTGAAGATGAAGTTCATCATCCGAGAGAATGTTGGAGGAGCATTGACAAGGCCGAAAGACATGACAAGATATTCATAAGAACCAAAGCTTGTTCTCAATGCTGTCTTGGGAATATCTTGTTCACGAATGCGAATCTGATGATACCCCATACGAAGGTCAAGCTTGGAGAACACTTTAGCACCTTTGAGTTGCTCGAAAAGCTCATTGATGTTGGGAAGTGGATACTTGTTCTTGATTGTCTTCTTATTCAATGGACGGTAATCGACGCAAAGTCGGTCCGCGCCATCCTTCTTCCGGACAAAAGAACACCACAACCCCAAGGAGATGAACTCGGTCCGATCAAACCCAGACGCTCTTGTTCATCGAGCTGCTTCTTCAATTCCTTCAGCTCATCAGTCCAAGCTTGTATGGACGCTTGCAAACGGGTTCAATGCCGTGCTCAAGATCGATAACGAACTCAATCGGCCGATGAGGAGGCATACCCGAAGCTCTTCCGAAAGACATCTTGGTACTCACAAACGATCGAATCGAGAGATAGCATCCAATTCGCCTTCTCATTGAGAGAAAACAAACGAATGGTTTCATCACGAAGCGCATAGATGATCACATCATTAGAAGAGTGAGTCAATTGAATTTCCCCGCAGCACAATCAAGCTGAGCTTTGTGCTGATAAAGCCACCCATTCCGAGAATAAGATCAATATCCGAGTCACCAAGGACAATTGGTTTAGCCGAAATCTATAATCGCCCATCTTGATAGAAACATCCGAACCAAAACTCGAGAAGTCATCTCCTTAGCCGGAGAAACAATAGACTAAGGTCTAGGCAAAGCTTGAGTAACCAAATCATGCATAGCCACAAAAGGTCTTGAGATGAAAGAATGCGATGCACCAAGATCAAATAAGACTTTTGCAGAATATCATTAATCGAGAGATTACCCATTATCACATCGAAGAATCCTCCGCTTGAGCTGCATTCATCATATTGACCTTTGCAAACTTGGGATTATGCTTGACCACCGCATTGCCGGAAGATTTCACAGAGGAGGAGGCGGAAGGCGCCTTTGGTTGAAGCACTTGTTCGCATAGTGACCTTTCTCACGACATTTGTTGCAAGTCACCTCGAGAGCGGACGGTGGTAAGGAGCACTTGACCTTGGAGCTTGAGAATTAGACTTGTTCGATAGCTTGGGTTGGGTGGGTGGGAAGATCCACGGCCACCGAGTTCTTCTCACGATAAGGCCGACGGAACGGAGGAGGAGGAAGGTAAAACTTCTGCTGCTTAGCTGCCACTTGAGAGGAAGAAGAAGACTGAATCGCATCCCCGATTCTCTTCTTAGAAGCCTCACATTTGAGCTGGGCAGCTTCTTGCTTTAGTGCCATGTTGTAGAAATCATCATACTTATCTCGCTCAAAAAGCACAAGAGCTAATTGCAGATCTTCTCTCGCACCACCTCTCAATTGATAGATCATACTTTTTCATCGTGCACGCCTTGCTTAGCAAAACGAGCGAAGCTTCGAACTGGATATTGTATTGATAGACGACATGTTGCCTTGCTTGAGATTGCGGAACTCCTCACGCTTGCTCTCAACAACACTTTTCGAATGTGATGAGCTCAAATCACGGCGAACTCATCCCTGTAATGACACGACCTCCTCTCGAATCTTTGTATTGTCGGTACCACTCAGCAGCTTGATCCTTGAGTTGAAACGATGCAAACTTGACAAAGTCCTCGTGTCCGACATTGCTACAATCAAAATGCTTGCAGATGTCCACAAGCCAATCGTCAGCCGCCTCGTGGCCTCAACACGTAAACCGAAAGACTTCGCTGATTAGCGAGGAACCGACGAGAGTAGCAAAGTGCGGCTGATTGTTGCCTTGACCTTGATTTCCTTGATTGCCTTGCCCTGAGTACGCTTCTGCAAGAGCTGCAAAATCATCTCGAGCATTGGCATTGGTGGCTGCCATGATAGCTTGCCGTGCCTCCGAGGCGGAGGTGGAGGTGGAGGTTCTGATCGATCCCCATCATTGCGATCCGGATTCAGACGCTACATGGAGCCATCTCAAGAGGGTGACATCCGTTAGTCCTTTGATAGACAAAATATAAGTAGAATCAACGGATAGAAATTGCAACATATAGTCTTCACAATAAACATTCAACAAGAATGAACGAATGAATTCCAAAGTTAATCATCACACGCCCATTAAGGTGAGAAGCCACTTAGATAAAGATATGGAAACAACATCTGCCTTAGAAACAAATCAATATCACAACTGAAAACAAAAGATTGGCTTCTAGAATGAGCCGAACAAACACATGATAGAGATTTCACCAAAGTGTTGTGGTGGGGCCCACACGACACGACGATAGCGGACGCCACGAATGACAAACAAGACGCCCCGAATCAGCATAGCCAAGGATTCTTTAAGACGCCTCACACCATCAGAATCGACCGTGAATGGGCGGACCACTAGACGTTGAACCCCAATCTCAAATCATACATCCGTCGGAAAGAATATCCTGTAAGCTACTAGAATTCCCACCTATAAACTCCCAAACTTTCTCGTTATGCAATCTGGTGTTGGGGATACAGGGACACAAAATATATCACCCAAACTAACAATACCTAGATCCAATTGTATCCATCCACAACACATAACCAAGAAATCTCGAAATCGTGGTACCTCGACCTTCAAAAACATCCGTTATACAAGTCATGGCAATACTCCCCACTCGCCAAAGATCGGGCTATCGGGTTATCTCACCAACAACTGCACAAAAGAGATTTCGATGTCGGTAAAACTCGTATTCCGAACTGCAACGATAAAATTGTGACGACAACACCTGAGCTCAACTCCCGGACACCGCCACAACCCCTAAATGTCGAGGCACCAAGAACAATGTTCTCGCCACAAAACCATCGGAACGATTCCAAGATACCCACGTGATCCTAAAAAATTAGTGAAATTTGAGGAGAGAAGAGTCAAAACTCTACGTCAGAGACCTCACAGAGCTTATTTAAGGACCGGGAGTAAAAGAATCCTACTCCGATATATATAATCCTAAGACTCAAAACATTTTCCATTCTAGACTCAACAACGCCAAAGAAACAATCAAGTAGGGGTCTCCTAAGTCGGGAAGGCTCGATTACCAACTTATAACGCCTCGATGCGGCTATATCTCCCACGTGTCGAGGCACGACTTAGAGGCATAACCGCATTGAAAGCAATGTCGCAAGTGAGGTAATCTTCACACAACCCATGTAATAAATAAGGAAAGAGATACATAGTTGGCTTACAATGCCACTTCACACAATACATAAATAAACATCCATCATTCGAGTACACTCAAGGTCCGACTACGGAACCAAAATAAAAGAAGATACCCCAAATGCTACACAGATCCCCGATCGTCCCAACTGGGCACCACTATCGATCATCGGAAAAGACACATAGTAACGACCACGCCTCGTCGAACTCCCACTTGAGCTCGGTTGAGTCACCCGCACCGCATCGCCGGAACTCGCAACTGTTTTGTAGAATCTGTGAGTCACGGGACTCAGAATCTCACACCCGCGAGATCAAGACTATTTAAGCTTATAGGAAGGACAGGTAGTAAAGTGGAGCTGCAGCAAGCGACTAGCATATATGGTGGCTACATCGCAAAAGAGAGCGAGAAGAGGAGCAAAGCACGGTCGTGAAACTAGTAGCGATCAAGAAGTGATCCTGAACTACTTACGCCGACATAACTCCAACATCGTGTTCACTTCCCGACCACGAGAAGAGACCATCACGGTTACACACGCGTTGATGTGTATTTTATTTGAGGTCAACTTCGGTTTTCTACAACCGACATTAACAAATTCCCATCTGCCTCATAACCATGGGCACGGCTTTCAAAGATATTACCTCAGGGTGTCCCAACTTAGCCCATTATAAGCTCTCACGGTCAACGAAGGATATTCTTCTACCGGAAGACCCGATCAATCTCGAATCCCGGACTACAAGACATTTCGACAGAATAAAACAAGACCAGCAAAGCCACCTGATTGTGCCGACAAATCCCGATAGGAGCTGCACATATCTCGCTCTCGTGGCACATCCGGATGAGCAGTCCATACAACTAAAACCAGACCTCAAGTTGCCTTGAGGGGCGCCCTGACAGGGCTTAGTTCGGGCCAGCACTCAAGGAGCACCGTCCGGGGTTAAATAAAGATGACCCTCGGCTCGCGAAACCCGGGGAAAAGGCTTAGGTGGCAAATGGTAAAACCAATGTTGGGCCTTGCTGGACGAGTCTTATTCAAAGCGAACTGTCAAGGGGGTCCCATAAATCACCCAACCGTAAGGAACGCAAATCAAGGAACATAACACCGTATGACGGAAACTAGGTGGCAAGAGGAACAAAACACTGCATAAGGCCGAGCCTTCCACCCTTTACCAAGTATATAGATGCATTAATTATAGCAGATATATATTGTGATATCCCCAACAAGTAAACATGTTCCAAAAAGGAACAACATCTCCATGTTCCAACAAGGAACAAACTTCGCTTCACCGCAACTAGCAACGCTATAAGAGGGCTGAGCAAAGCGGTAACATAGCCAATCAACGGTTTGCTAGGAAAAGGATGGTTAGGGCTGACATGGCAATATGGGTGGCATGATATAGCAAGTGGTAGGCATCGCAGCATAGGCATAGCAAAAGAGCGAGCAACTAGCATAGCAAAGATAGAAGTGATTTCGAGGGTATGGTCATCTTGCTCGCAATGTTCTCAGAGTTGTCGAAAGCTTGATCCTCGTAAGCGTTTCTCAACAGGTTCCTCGCTCACGCACTCGCCTCCGGCTCTACCCAAAGCAACAACACAAACAAAGGAACCACAATAAATCACGGTGCAATGCACAATCAACATGATGCAAAACATGACATGATATGCGGATGTGATATGCAATGCGATGCGCCCGAAGGAAAATGATGAACCAGGCATCAACTTGGCAAACCAAGCATGCCACTGAAAGATGAGATGATTTCGTTGAAATCGATATAAAGATCACCGAATCGGATGCACGGTTTGCAAATGACAAGCAAAACAAGAATGGCAAAATCTGCCATTAACAGCATGATGCCACTTAGCAAGCAACAAGAAATTAAGCTACTGCACCCAAACGTATCAACAAAGCACATGGCAGTGATCTACACAAGATGCTCGACAAAAGATGAGCACTGAGCTTCGGCTAAAACACATCATAACAGGTTCAAACAAGCATGGCAAAAGTGCACAAAATATCAGGCTGGACATGGCAAAAACAGCATCAGGTTGCAATGTTCAGAGCAACAAAACTACATGCTACAGAAACTTAAAATAGCAAAACAAGGCATGGCATGAATCTACTCAAAGCATAGAACAAAAGTCCCTTACTGACCATAAGCCAAAAAGGATCAGAAAATATAGTAACACCCATGTCAATATTGAAAGTTTCATAACAGATTCAGCAACATGACATGTCAAAACTGATAACAAGTAGGCATGTTTACAAGCTCAATGCACTCACTACAGAGCCTTATATGATAAACTAAGCATACATACATCAAGAAGACATGACATATTTGAGGTCAACTTCGGTTTTCTACAACCGACATTAACAAATTCCCATCTGCCTCATAACCATGGGCACGGCTTCAAAGATATTACCTCGCAGGGTGTCCCAACTTAGCCCATTATAAGCTCTCACGGTCAACGAAGGATATTCCTTCTACCGGAAGACCTGATCAATCTCGAATCCTGGACTACAAGACATTTCGACAGCAATAAAACAAGACCAGCAAAGCCACCTGACAGCCGACAACCCGATAGGAGCTGCACATATCTCGCTCTCGTGGCACATCCGGATGAGCAGTCCATACAACTAAAACCAGACATCAAGTTGCCTTGAGGGGCGCTGCACAGGTCTAGTCGGGCCAGCACTCAAGGAGCACCGGTCCGGGGTTAAATAAAGATGACCCTCGGCTCGCGAAACCCGGGGAAAAGGCTTAGGTGGCAAATGGTAAAACCAATGTTGGGCCTTGCTGGACGAGTCTTATTCAAAGCGAACCGTCAAGGGGGTCCCATAAATCACCCAACCGTAAGGAACGCTAAATCAAGGAACATAACACCGTATGACGGAAACTAGGTGGCAAGAGGGAACAAAACACTGCATAAGGCCGAGCCTTCCACCCTTTACCAAGTATATAGATGCATTAATTATAGCAGATATATATTGTGATATCCCCAACAAGTAAACATGTTCCAAAAAGGAACAACATCTCCATGTTCCAACAAGGAACAAACTTCAGCTTCACCTGCAACTAGCAACGCTATAAGAGGGCTGAGCAAAGCGGTAACATAGCCAATCAACGGTTTGCTAGGAAAAGGATGGTTAGGGGCTGACATGGCAATATGGGTGGCATGATATAGCAAGTGGTAGGCATCGCAGCAAAGGCATAGCAAAAGAGCGAGCAACTAGCATAGCAAAGATAGAAGTGATTTCGAGGGTATGGTCATCTTGCCTGCAATGTTCTCAGAGTTGTCGAAAACTTGATCCTCGTAAGCTGCTTCTCAACAGGTTCCTCGCTCACGCACTCGCCTCCCGCTCTACCCAAAGCAACAACACAAACAAAGGAACCACAATAAATCACGGTGCAATGCACAATCAACATGATGCAAAACATGACATGATATGCGGATGTGATATGCAATGCGATGCGCCCCGAAGGAAAATGATGAACCAGGCATCAACTTGGCAAACCAAGCATGCCACTGAAAGATGAGATGATTTCGTTGAAATCGATATAAAGATCACCGAATCGGATGCACGGTTTGCAAATGACAAGCAAAACAAGAATGGCAAATCTGCCATTAACAGCATGATGCCACTTAGCAAGCAACAAGAAATTAAGCTACTGCACCCAAATGTATCAACAAAGCACATGGCAGTGATCTACACAAGATGTTCGACAAAAGATGAGCACTAAGCTTCGGCTAAAACACATCATAACAGGTTCAAACAAGCATGGCAAAAGTGCACAAAATATCAGGCTGGACATGGCAAAAACAGCATCAGGTTGCAATGTTCAGAGCAACAAAACTACATGCTACAGAAACTTAAAATAGCAAAACAAGGCATGGCATGAATCTACTCAAAGCATAGAACAAAAGTCCCTTACTGACCATAAGCCAAAAAGGATCAGAAAATATAGTAACACCCATGTCAATATTGAAAGTTTCATAATAGATTCAGCAACATGACATGTCAAAACTGATAACAAGTAGGCATGTTTACAAGCTCAATGCACTACTACAGACCCTTATATGATAAACTACATACATACATCAAGAAGACATGACATAGAAGACATACATGGCAAGAACAATAACATATCATATATGGATCAATCACAACAACCTAGGCAAAATTGAATAACATGTAAACAATCTGCCAGGAAACATTTGATAGCAAAAGTAGAGCTCGGTTGACTCAAGCTATGGCACTCCATAATTTCAAACAAAGGCATGGATGGATAGAGCAAGACATGTTTTACAAAACATCCTTACTGAAGTATCTCAAAATATGCATAGATCTCTCGGTATCATCAAGTTAACATGGCATCAAAATATCAGCTAAACAGGGCTGAAAACAGCAACATCAGGACACCTACTTTGCATGCTTGTGCTAGTCACCACATAGATCACAAAAATACATGACATACACCCCTGGAAAGATGGCATGGCATATTACAAAACACATGTAGGACTCAACTTCATAGGGTGCACACATCAATCATGGCAAAAATAACAAAAGTGCAAGTTGTGTTAAGAAACAGAAACTAACATCACATAGCCCTCTTCTAACAGCATTTCGGGCAACAAGATGAGCTCAAATGAAACTGATGCAATGAGATGAAATGATCTACACTTCGAGACGGACATTTTGATATATTGTACGCGCAAAATGGAGCTACGATGACAGAGTTACACCACGTTGAAAATGACACAAAATATTCATGAGATTAAGGACTTAGAGAAAATTAGAGGGAAGAAGAGAAAGTCAACCGGAGCTCGGTCCCGATCGGATCCGCCGATCCGGTCGGCGACGGCGCAGGCGGCGCGCGCGCGGGCTCGCGGAGCCAGGCGAGGAGGAGCGCGGCGCCGAGGGGAGGAGGAGGAGGCGGCCGGGGAGGCGACGGGCGGCGGCGGCGGGCAAGGCGGCATGGCCAAGGGGCGAGGGCTTAGGGCGGGCGGAGGAGGTCGGCGCTGCCCGGGAGGCGGGGAGCCGGGCGGCGGCGGTAGACATGGGTTTCCGGTGGCCATGGCGCAAGGGCGGCGGCTGGGCGCGGACAGAAGCGGCGTTCACGATTGACGAGGCGCATGACGTGTCCGGAAGGCGCGGCCGGACGCTGTCCCAACATGCGGAGAGGAAAATCTAGGGTTTCGGGGAGTTTGATCCGGAATTTGACGGGAGTTTGCTTAAATAGGCATAGAGGGAGCTAGAGAGTCCAAATGAGGTGAAGCTACCACACGATCGTGATCGAACGACGGAGAGCATGGAAGTGACTTAGATGGGTTATTGGGCTGTTTTGAAGGTGTTGGCTGCAACTTAAAAGAGGCCTTTGCGAGAGTGCGTTAACTGCTGAGTACCAAACGAGCTCCAAATGACCAAACTTGACCGGTGGTCTACGGTGGTATACCAAGGCCACTAGACAAACCTCGTCCATTTCGAGAAGGTTTAGTACCCGCACACCGAAAAACGTAAAAGGGGCCGCCGGGGAGATAGGAGTGCCGGATTGCAAAACGGACAACGGAAAAATGCTCGAATCAAGAGATTAACACGATGCAAATGCGATGCACATGATGACATGATAAAAATGCATGACATAGACAAAATGCAAAAGGAGAAAACCCAACCACGGAGGGAATATCATATATCAATGCCGAAAATGGCAAGAGTTGAGTACAAATATGGAAGTTACTCCGGGTGTTACAACACTCCACCACTACAAGAGGATCTCGCCCCGAGATCTAGGACCGAAAGAACTCCGGATATTCGAACGGAGGTGATCCTCGCGCCCTGTGGCTTCTCGGTCGGAATGGTGTGACCACTTCACTTTGAGGAATTTGATTGACTTGTTGCGTAGTCTTGCGCCTGCTTTTTCAAGAATAGCAACGGGTGCTCATGATAAGAGAGATCTTCTTGAAGGTCAATCTCTTCGTTGATAGTGCGCTCAGAGTCTTGAAGCACTTATGGTCGTGACACGTGAAACACATCGCACGCTTGCAAAGTTGGATGGAAGCTCGTTGATAGGCTAGATCGCTTTTGCCAATGATCTTGAAAGGACCCACGATCTAGGGGCAAGTTTCCTTTGATACCGGGTTGACGAGTGCCTTTCATTGAGAGACGCGAGGTAGACATGGTCTCCGATTTCAAAAGCCACATCACGGTGCTTATCATCATAATAGTTTTCCGCGCGCGATTGCTGCTTTGAGATTCTCACGAATGACTTTGCACATTTCTTCCGCTTCGGATCAAGTCATTGCCAAGAAGTTGGCGCTCACCGTCTCTGCACCAATTGAGAGGAGTACGCACTTTCTCGCCATAGAGAATTTCAAATGGGGCCTTGCCCAAACTCGCTGGAAGCTGTTGTTGTAGGAGAACTCGATATGGAAGACAATCTTCCCACTTCATACCGAAGAAATGACACAAGCCCCGAGCATATCTTCAAGGATTTGATTTACTCGCCGACTTGGCCACTTGTTTGAGGATGGAAAGCTGTGCTGAAACGAATGTTGGTGCCTATGGCCTTCAAAAGAATCCCAAAACTTGAGGTAAAGATGCTGCCACGATCTCAAGAGATCACTTGTGGAATGCCGCAAGGAGACAATCCTCGAGGTGTATAGCTCGCCAACCGAGCTGCTGTGATGGATTCTTTGATAGGAAGAAAATGAGCCACTTTAGTAAGTTTGTCAATGACAACGAAGATAGCATCATTTCCACGCTTGACTTAGGAAACCAGTCACGAAGTCCATCTCGATATGATCAAACTTCCATTCAGAATAGCAAGAGGTTGAAGGAGACCAGCTGGTCGCTGGTGTTCTCGCTTTCACTCTTCCGCAGACATCACACTCATACACGAATTGAGCAATTTCGCCTCATTCGAGTCCACCAATATGACCGCTTGAGATCCTGGTACATCTTCGCATTTCCGTGATGAATGGATAGAAGCGAATTGTGAGCCTCGCTCATAATGACTTTTCTCAGATCACCCTTAGGAACCACAATCCGTCCTCAAAGAAAAGAGTATCTTTGTCATCAACGTGGAAGCACTTGTACTTGAAATGCCCTTGTCGATACCACGCTTCACCTTTTTCACCATGGCATCCGTGAAGTTGAGCCTCACGAATCTGATCTTCCAAAGTAGGAGAGACTATGAGGTTGGCAAGAAAGCCTTGAGGAACAACTTGAAGATTCAGCTTATGGAAAGCTTCACAAAGATCCGCCGAAGGGCTTGAGGATTAGACTGCTGCAAAGAAGCTTTTCTGCTCAAAGCATCTCGAATGACATTGGCCTTGCCCGAGTATATTCAATACTTGGGTTGTACTTTTGAATCATTTCACCCATCGAAGTCCGCCCGAGGTTGAGGTTGGGCTGAGTGAAGATATACTTGAGACTCTTGTGATCGGTGAAAATGTCCACTTTCCTTCCCAACAAGAGATGTCTCCATGTTATCAATGCATGGACAACCGCCGCCAACTCAAGATCGTGAGTGGGGTAGTTCTTCTCGCTGGGCTTCAATCAAGTAGAGGTATAAGCCACAACTCTCTTCTCTTGCATTAACACAGACCGAGACCTTGAAGAGAAGCATCACAGTAAAACTTCAAATGGCTTGGATTCATCAGAGGAGTCAAGACAGAGCTGTGACGAGTTTCTCTTTGAGAGTATTGAAAGCAACATCACACTCGTGGAGACCGTATATACTTCACATGCTTCTCGAGGAGGTTGGAAAGAGGCTTTGCAATCTTGGAGAAGTTCTCAACGAATCTTCGCAATAGCTTGCAAGACCAAGAAAATCATGGAGCTCCTTGACATTCTCGAGGAGGTTCCCAATTCACAATTGCGGAAACCTTCTCGGATTAACAGCGATGCCCTTGGCGGAGATGATATGACCAAGATAAAGCACTTCATCAAGCCAAAATTCACATTTGGAGAACTTAGCATAGAATTGGTACTCGAGCTTGTCTAGCACCAATCGCAAATGTTTGGCATGATCCTTCTTATTCTTGGAGAAGACCAAAATATCATCAAGATAGACCAAGACTAATTCATTGGTGTAGGGGTTGAAGATGAAATTCATCATCCGAGAGAATGTTGGAGGAGCATTGACAAGGCCGAAAGACATGACAAGATATTCATAAGAACCAAAGCTTGTTCTCAATGCTGCCTTGGGAATATCTTGTTCACGTAATGCGAATCTGATGATACCCCATACGAAGGTCAAGCTTGGAGAACACTTTAGCACCTTTGAGTTGCTCGAAAAGCTCATTGATGTTGGGAAGTGGATACTTGTTCTTGATTGTCTTCTTATTCAATGGACGGTAATCGACGCAAAGTCGGTCCGCGCCATCCTTCTTCCGACAAAAAGAACACCACAACCCCAAGGAGATGAACTCGGTCCGATCAAACCCAGACGCTCTTGTTCATCGAAATGCTTCTTCAATTCCTTCAGCTCATCAGTCCAAGCTTGTATGGACGCTTGCAAACGGGTTCAGCTGTGCTCAAGATCGATAACTAACTCAATCGGCCGATGAGGAGGCATACCCGAAGCTCTTCCGAAAGACATCTTGGTACTCACAAACGATCGAATCGAGAGATAGCATCCAATTCGCCTTTCTCATTGAGAGAAAACAAACGAATGGTTTCATCACGAGCGCATAGATGATCACATCATTAGAAGAGTGAGTCAATTGAATTTCCCCGCAGCACAATCAAGCTGAGCTTTGTGCTAATAAAGCCACCCATTCCGAGAATAAGATCAATATCCGAGTCACCAAGGACAATTGGTTTAGCCGTAAATCTATAATCGCCCATCTTGATAGAAACATCCGAACCAAAACTCGAGAAGTCATCTCTTAGCCGGAGAAACAATAGACTAAGGTCTAGGCAAAGCTTGAGTAACCAAATCATGCATAGCCACAAAAGGTCTTGAGATGAAAGAATGCGATGCACCAAGATCAAATAAGACTTTTGCAGAATATCATTAATCGAGAGATTACCCATTAACACATCGAAGAATCCTCCGCTTGAGCTGCATTCATCATATTGACCTTTGCAAACTTGGGATTATGCTTGACCACCGCATTGCCGGAAGATTTCACAGAGGAGGAGGCGAAGGCGCTTTGGTTGAAGCACTTGTTCGATAGTGACCTTTTCACGACATTTGTTGCAAGTCACTTCGAGAGCGGACGGTGGTAAGGAGCACTTGACCTTGGAGCTTGAGAATTAGACTTGTTCGATAGCTTGGGTTGGGTGGGTGGGAAGATCCACGGCCACCGAGTTCTTCTCACGATAAGGCCGACGAACGAGGAGGAGGAAGGTAAAACTTCCGCTGCTTAGCTGCCACTTGAGAGGAAGAAGAAGACTGAATCGCATCCCCGATTCTCTTCTTAGAAGCCTCACATTTGAGCTGGGCAGCTTCTTGCTTTAGTGCCATGTTGTAGAAATCATCATACTTATCTCGCTCAAAAGCACAAGAGCTAATTGCATCTTCTCTCGCACCACCTCTCAATTGATAGATCATACTTTTTCATCGTGCACGCCTTGCTTAGCAAAACGAGCGAAGCTTCGAACTGGATATTGTATTGATAGATGACATGTTGCCTTGCTTGAGATTGCGGAACTCCTCACGCTTGCTCTCAACAACACTTTTCGAATATGATGAGCTCAAATCACGGCGAACTCATCCCACGTAATGACACGACCTCCTCGAATCTTTGTATTGCCGGTACCACTCAGCAGCTTGATCCTTGAGTTGAAACGATGCAAACTTGACAAAGTCCTCGTCCGACATTGCTACAATCAAAATGCTTGCAGATGTCCACAAGCCAATCGCCGCCTCAGAGCCTCAACACGTAAACCGAAAGACTTCGCTGATTAGCGAGGAACCGACTAAGAGTAGCAAAGTGCGGCTGATTGTTGCCTTGACCTTGATTTCCTTGATTGCCTTGCCTCGAGTACGCTTCTGCAAGAGCTGCAAAATCATCTCGAGCATTGGCATTGGTGGCTGCCATGATAGCTTGCCGTGCCTCCGGAGGCGGAGGTGGAGGTGGAGGGTTCGACCGATCCCCATCATTGCAATCCGGATTCGACGCTACATGGAGCCATCCTCAAGAGGGTGACATCCGTTAGTCCTTTGATAGACAAAATATAAGTAGAATCAACGGATAGAAATTGCAACATATAGTCTTCACAATAAACATTCAACAAGAATGAACGAATGAATTCCAAGTTAATCATCACACGCCCATTAAGGTGAGAAGCCACTTAGATAAAGATATGGAAACAACATCCGCCTTAGAAACAAATCGAATATCACAACTGAAAACAAAAGATTGGCTTCTAGAATGAGCCGAACAAACACATGATAGAGATTTCGCCAAAGTGTTCGTGGTGGGGCCTACACGACACGACGATAGCGGACGCCACGAATGACAAACAAGACGCCCCGAATCAGCATAGTCAAGGATTCTTTAAGACGCCTCGCACCATCAGAATCGACCGTGAATGGGCGGACCACTAGACGTTGAACCCCAATCTCAAATCATACATCCGCCGGAAAGAATATCCCGTAAGCTACTAGAATTCCCACCTATAAACTCCCAAACTTTCTGGTTATGCAATCTGGTGTTGGGGATACAGGGACACAAAATATATCACCCAAACTAACAATACCTAGATCCACTTGTATCCATCCACAACACATAACCAAGAAATCCTCGAAATCGTGGTACCTCGACCTTCAAAAACATCCGTTATACAAGTCATGGCAATACTCCCCACTCGCCAAGATCGGGCTATCGGGTTATCTCACCAACAATCGCACAAAAGAGATTTCGACGCCGTAAAACTCGTATTCCAACTGCAACGATAAAATTGTGACGACAACACCGGAGCTCAACTCCCGGACACCGCCACAACCCCTAAATGTCGAGGCACCAAGAACAATGTTCTCGCACAAAACCATCGAACGATTCCAAGATACCCACGTGATCCTAAAAAAATTAGTGAAATTTGAGGAGAGAAGAGTCAAAACTCTACATCAGAGACCTCACAGAGCGATTTAAGGACCTGGGAGTAAAAAGAATACCTACTCCGATATATATAATCCTAAGACTCAAAACATTTTCCATTCTAGACTCAACAACGCCAAAGAAACAATCAAGTAGGGGTCTCCTAAGTCGGGAAGGCTCGATTACCAACTTATAACGCCTGATGCGGTTATATCTCCCACGTGTCGAGGCACGACTTAGAGGCATAACCGCATTGAAAGCAATGTCGCAAGTGAGGTAATCTTCACACAACCCATGTAATAAATAAGGAAAGAGATACATAGTTGGCTTACAATGCCACTTCACACAATACATAAATAAACATCCATCATTCGAGTACACTCAAGGTCCGACTACGGAACCAAAATAAAAGAAGATACCCCAAATGCTACATGATCCCCGATCGTCCCAACGGGCACCACTACATCGATCATCGTGAAAAGACACATAGTAACGACCACGCTCTCGTCGAACTCCCACTTGAGCTCGGCTGAGTCACCTGACCGCATCGCCGAACTCGCAACTGTTTTGTAGAATCTGTGAGTCACGGGACTCAAAGAATCTCACACCCGCGAGATCAAGACTATTTAAGCTTATAGGAAGGACAGGTAGTAAAGTGGAGCTGCAGCAAGCTTACCAGCATATATGGTGGCTACATCGCAAAAGAGAGCGAGAAGAGGAGCAAAGCACGGTCGTGAAACTAGTAGCGATCAAGAAGTGATCCTGAACTACTTACGCCGACATAACTCCAACATCAGTTCACTTCCCTTGACCACGAGAAGAGACCATCACGGTTACACACGCGGTTGATGTGTATTTTATTTGAGGTCAACTTCGGTTTTCTACAACCGACATTAACAAATTCCCATCTGCCTCATAACCATGGGCACGGCTTTCAAAGATATTACCCGCAGGGTGTCCCAACTTAGCCCATTATAAGCTCTCACGGTCAACGAAGGATATTCCTTCTACCGGAAGACCCGATCAATCTCGAATCCCGACTACAAGACATTTCGACAGAATAAAACAAGACCAAAGAAAGCCGCCTGATTGTGCCGACAAACCCGATAGGAGCTGCACATATCTCGCTCGTGGCACATCCGGATGAGCAGTCCATACAACTAAAACAGACCTCAAGTTGCCTTGAGGGGCGCCAGACAGGTTTAGTTCGGGCCAAGACTCAAGGAGCACCGTCCGGGGTTAAATAAAGATGACCCTGCTCGCAAAACCCGGGAAAAGGCTTAGGTGGCAAATGGTAAAACCAATGTTGGGCCTTGCTGGACGAGTCTTATTCAAAGCGAACCGTCAAGGGGGTCCCATAAATCACCCAACCGTAAGGAACGCTAAATCAAGGAACATAACACCGTATGACGGAAACTAGGTGGCAAGAGTGGAACAAAACACTGTGCATAAGGCCGAGCCTTCCACCCTTTACCAAGTATATAGATGCATTAATTATAGCAGATATATATTGTGATATCCCCAACAAGTAAACATGTTCCAAAAGGAACAACATCTCCATGTTCCAACAAGGAACAAACTTCAGCTTCACCGCAACTAGCAACGCTATAAGAGGGCTGAGCAAAGCGGTAACATAGCCAATCAACGGTTTGCTAGGAAAAGGATGGTTAGGGCTGACATGGCAATATGGGTGGCATGATATAGCAAGTGGTAGGCATCGCAGCATAGGCATAGCAAAAGAGCGAGCAACTAGCATAGCAAAGATAGAAGTGATTTCGAGGGTATGGTCATCTTGCTCGCAATGTTCTCAGAGTTGTCGAAAGCTTGATCCTCGTAAGCGCTTCTCAACAGGTTCCTCGCTCACGCACTCGCCTCCGGCTCTACCCAAAGCAACAACACAAACAAAGGAACCACAATAAATCACGGTGCAATGCACAATCAACATGATGCAAAACATGACATGATATGCGGATGTGATATGCAATGCGATGCGCTGGCCCGAAGGAAAATGATGAACCAGGCATCAACTTGGCAAACCAAGCATGCCACTGAAAGATGAGATGATTTCGTTGAAATCGATATAAAGATCACCGAATCGGATGCACGGTTTGCAAATGACAAGCAAAACAAGAATGGCACAAATCTGCTATTAACAGCATGATGCCACTTAGCAAGCAACAAGAAATTAAGCTACTGCACCCAAACGTATCAACAAAGCACATGGCAGTGATCTACACAAGATGCTCGACAAAAGATGAGCACTGAGCTCGCTAAAACACATCATAACAGGTTCAAACAAGCATGGCAAAAGTGCACAAAATATCAGGCTGACATGGCAAAACAGCATCAGGTTGCAATGTTCAGAGCAACAAAACTACATGCTACAGGAACTTAAAATAGCAAAACAAGGCATGGCATGAATCTACTCAAAGCATAGAACAAAAGTCCCTTACTGACCATAAGCCAAAAAGGATCAGAAAATATAGTAACACCCATGTCAATATTGAAAGTTTCGTTAACAGATTTAGCAACATGACATGTCAAAAACTGATAACAAGTAGGCATGTTTACAAGCTCAATGCACTCACTACAGAGCCTTATATGATAAACTAAGCATACATACATCAAGAACACATGACATAGAAGACATACATGGCAAGAACAATAATATAGCATATATGGATCAATCACAACAACCTAGGCAAAATTGAATAACATGTAAACAATCTGCCAGGAAACATTTGATAGCAAAAGTAGAGCTCGATTGACTCGAGCTATGGCACTCCATAATTGCAAACAAAGGCATGGATGGATAGAGCAAGACATGTTTTACAAAACATCCTTACTGAAGTATCTCAAAATATGCATTGATCTCTCGGTATCATCAAGTTAACATGGCATCAAAATATCAGCTAAACAGGGCTGAAAACAGCAACATCAGGACACCTACTTTGCATGCTTGTGCTAGTCACCACATAGATCACAAAAATACATGGCATACACCCCTGGAAAGATGGCATGGCATATTACAAAACACATGTAGGACTCAACTTCATAGGGTGCACACATCAATCATGGCAAAAATAACAAAAGTGCAAGTTCTGTTGAGAAACAGAAACTAACATCACATAGCCCTCTTCTAACAGCATTTTGGGCATCAAGATGAGCTCAAATGAAAATGATGCAATGAGATGAAATGATCTACACTTCGAGACGAACATTTTGATATATTATACGCGCAAAATGGAGCTACGATGACAGAGTTACACCACGTTGAAAATGACACAAAATATTCATGAGATTAAGGACTTAGAGAAAAATTAGAGGGGAAGAAGAGAAAGTCAACCGGGAGCTCGGTCCCGATCGGATCCGCCGGATCCGGTCGGCGACGGGAGGCGCTGGCGGCGCTGCTGGCTCGCTGGAGCCCTCGGCGAGGAGGAGCGGCGGCGCCGAGGGGAGGAGGAGGAGGTGGCTGCCGGGAGGCGACGGGGCGCGGCGGGCGCGGGCACGGGCGGGCGGGCGGGCGGCGGGCGCAGCGGGGCGAGGGGCCGCTGCGGAGGGGAGGTCGGGCGCCTGCCCGGGAGCGGGGAGCGGGCGGGCGGCGGCTGGCTCGCTGGGCCTCGCCTGGCCGCGGGCGCGGCTGGGCGCGGAGGCTAAGGTGGCGGCTCCGATTGACGAGGGGCGCTGGGACGGGTCCGGGCGGCGGCTGGACGCGGCCCGTGGCGGGATGAAAATCTATGGTTTCGTGGGGAGTTTGATCCGCGAATTTGACGGGGAGTTTGCTTAAATAGGCATAGAGGAGCTAGGAGAGTCCAAATGAGGTGTAGTTACCACACGATCGTGATCGAACGACGGAGAGCATGGAAGTGACTTAGATGGGTTATTGGGCTGTTTTGAAGGTGTTGGGCTGCAACTTAAAAGAGGCCTTTATGAGTGTGCGTTAACTGCTGAGTACCAAACGAGCTCCAAATGACCAAACTTGACCGTGGTCTACGGTGGTATACCAAGGCCACTAGACAAACCTCGTCCATTTCGAGAAGGTTTAGTACCCGCATTACCGGAAAAACGTAAAAGGGCCGCTGGGAGATTGGAGTGCCGGATTGCAAAACGGACAACGGGAAAAATGCTCGGAATCAAGAGACGAACACGTATGCAAATGCGATGCACATGATGACATGATAAAAAAATGCATGACATAGACAAAATGCAAAAAGGAGAAAAACCCAACCACGGAGGGAATATCATATATCAATGCCGAAAATGGCAAGAGTTGGAGTACAAATATGGAAAGTTACTTCCGGGGTGTTACAGAAGAGGCGGAGGAGTAGGTTCTCTTGACCGCTTGGCGGGGGTGGCAGCGGTGGCCTGAGAGGATCCCGCCTCAGTTGTTGCAGCGGTGTGGGGTACTCCTGCGGCAACAAGCTTTGCCGCGGGTGGAGCTGCTGCCGGCGCTGCGGTGTTGGTCTGCTCGCCGCCTGCCTCGCCCCCTTGTCTTATGGAGACGCCTTCTGGTGGAGCTGGGGCTCCGGCCGGCAGTCAGCTAGATGGTGGGAGAAGCGCCGGCGTGGTTCGCTCGACTCGCCTCGGTTCAGAAGCTCCTCCTCCGCAAACTCCTTCGCCGGGCAAGGCTTGCAGCCCGCTGCAGATTCGCTTCTTCCACGGTGAACCCGACTCGCCAATGCAAAGAATGCCGCCGCCTCCACCGCGTGGCGGCGCGCGTGATCTCGCCGCTGGTGGTGTCGCGGTGAGCCTCTTCGCTTGTCGGGCGGATCGGCATTTCTTCCAAGCTGTCGAAGAATCTGCCGCGACGACGCCGTCCGCAGTTTTGCCAGTGTTGGAACGATCCCATGCGAATCGCATAACGGCATCATGGCGCTGGATGCGGTCGAGTGAAGAATTGTTGCACAATGGGACGACTCCTCGCAACCTAAACCACTGGGGTGATCGGGGTCATGCTTGAACAACTCCAGAGCATTGCGCCCAACTCCAAGACGGTGAAATTCCGCTTGAGGCCCGGCGCAGCTCATGATGTCCGCCGCATTTTGAACTCCCAAGCAGTCTCCTCCTCTCCCGCAAGGGATGGCGCGGGCGCGGCGGAAATTGCGCCAACGGCGCTTACAAGGAGTCCGCAAGCCCGAGGCGCAAGATCCGGTCACGCAATCTTCAACCTAGCATCTTCCGCGCCAAGTTGCTTCAATCGCTGCTGCACTATTGGAGTTTGGCGCAAAGCGTTGAAGGGCTGCGGGTTCTCCTCAACGATCCAACACCAATCGCTTTCCACTCTCCCACTTGTCATGAGCTCCTTCCGAGATAGGCTTTTTCTTGCCGATCCTAGAGATCCAAGCAATCCCTCCCAAAGTGGCTCTCTCTCGACGCTGGGCATGAAGAAGTGGCGGAAGAGTGCTACGCTTGATCGATTCGACAAAGTTTTCGCAAGGTGTGCTAAAACCGCCATGGTCGTGACAGCATTGGGGTGAAATCAAGGAGGCGGCCCAGAGGTGTTCGCGATATCGCAGAAGAATTCAGAGAAGGGCGGTAGAGCCCACAATAGAAGAAGAGCGCAAGAAGGGGTACCCGCCGAACCAACTCGATGCGGCGGCCGAGAGTACCTTCGCGCGCGGATGCGCCTGCCTCCGCCGACTGTAAGAGGTAGTAGCCTCCTCAGCTCCTTTGCATTGAGCTGGGGAAGACGGCCCACCTTTCGCAGCGCCATGAGCCGCCGCGCCGGCCGACTTCACGCCTCTTCCCTTGTCGGCTTTGAGCCATGGCGAGGTGGTGGAGGAGACCGACGGCGCTGATGGCGCTGGTGGCGATGGGGGCGAGAGCGCTGTTTCTTCTGCACTAGAGAAGAAGGGGAGCGGCAAGGGTTTTCGAGATGGGACAGCAAATGGTGAGGTGGGCGATCTGCCTCGCTTCCCTGCTTATAAGGAGGAGAGGGGCGGACGCCCGCTTTCCAATTAAAGAAAGCCCCCACGATCTCTCCCACGACGCCATGTTCGACGCAGGCTGCTCGTGGGGACGTGGTGGGTCCGGAGCAGGTTACGGCGTGATCTAGGCCGCTGCGTGCCTGCAGATCGCTTTTGGGCCCGGCCCAACAGCGCCGCACCGTAGGTGGCCCAGTTCGGGGGCTCCCTGTCGGTGTACTAGAGTAGGGTACCCTAGTATCCCGAACTCGCATCGGGCAGTTGCAGACACCTCGCGACAAGGCTTGCCTAGTGACCGCTAAGGTCCTCCATGGTTCCTTTGGAGCCATTCAAGAACAAAGTATGTAAGCCAAGAAGACAAGGCCCCAAGAAGAGGAGCTTGCCGAAGGCCACTCAAGGCACGCAGAAGACAAGACCCCGCAAGAGGAGCTTGCCGAAGGCTCGTGAGCGACAAGCTTCCGGACGCGACGAGATTCAGCCAGCGCAAGGCGCTGTCAGCCGGCAGTAACCACTCTTCATCTTCGCCCAGCTCATCCACCAACGGTCGCCATGGGACCATTCCAGAGCGCTGCGGTCAAGAGGTCAGGCGACCAATGAGAGCAGCGTAAGCGGCGCTTGATAAGAATGCCATCGCGGCAAGCGGTGGCGCCCCGACGGTCCTCGTTGTAATCGCTTAGCGACATGGACGGCATTTAATGCTTTTGTCCCTTGCCGCCGAGTTAGGTAGAGTACACCGCACAAAGTAGCTGTACCAACCGCAACTCAATTTCCGCTTTGCTTTTGTCTACGCTACACCTGCAGGTGACCCTTGAGCATATAAAAGGAGGCCCATGCGCAACGAGAGGGGGTTGGACTCTTCAAACCAGAGACACTCATGCTAGGTCTTGTAGCTCCCATAGCTCTCTAGCAAGAACACAATACAATCGACAAGCAGCAAGATGAGTATTATCTCCCCGAGAGCTCCGGGTTGGGTAAACTGCTCGTGCATCGCCGATCTGCTCTTTCGTATGATCTTCGCCCCAATCAACCGAAGGGGCTCGGTCCGCCGTCCCATAGGTGTTCGTGGGTTACGATCAGCTTCCCCGACAAAGAGTTGCAAAATCATCTGAGCATTGGCATTGGTGGCTACCATGATAGCTTGCCATGCCTCCGGAGGCGGAGGTGGAGGTGGAGGGTTCGACTGACTCCCATCATTGCGATCCGGATTTAGACGCTACATGGAGCCATCCTCAAGAGGGTGACATCCGTTAGCACTTGATAGACAGATAGACAAGTTGAATCAACGGATAGAAATTGCAACATATAGTCTTCACAATAAACATTCAACAAGGATGAACGAATGAATTCCAAAAGCTAACATCACACGCCCCTAAGTGAGAAGCCACTTGATTAAGGGTTGATGAAAAAATAACAAGGTACGATCGAACAAATAAGTGGTAAGGATTACCCAATCACAAACCAAATATCTCAAGGGAAGAAATGCTAAGAGCTACTTGAATCCCACCTATAAACTCCCAAACTTTCCGTTATGCAATCAGTGTTGGGGATACAGGGACACAAAATATATCACCCAAACTAACAATACCTAGATCCAAATTGTATCCATCCACAACACATAACCAAGAAACCTTCGAAATCGTGGTACTCGACCTTCAAAAGCATCCGTTATACGAAGTCATGGCAATACTCCCGAGCTCGCCTCAAGATCGGGTTATCGGGTTATCTCACCAACAACTGTACAAAAGAGATTTTCGATGTCGGCAAAACTCGTATTCCAGAATCTGCAACGATAAAATTGTGACGACAACACCTCGGAGCTCAACTCCCGGACACCGCCACAACCCCTAAATGTCGAGGCACCAAGAACAATGTTCTCGCCACAAAACCATCGAACGATTCCAAGATACCCGCTGATCCTAAAAAAAAATTTAGTGAAATTTGAGGAGAGGAGAGTCAAAACTTCTACGCCAGAGACCTCACCAGAGCGATTAAGGGACCGGGAGTAAAAAGAATCCTACTCCGATATATATAATCCTAAGACTCAAAACATTTTTGTTCTAGACTCAACAACGCCAAAGAACAATCAAGCAGGGCTCCTAAGTCGGAATGGCTCGATTACTAACTTGTCACGCCTCGATGCGGCTATATCTCCCACGTGTCGGCACGACTTAGAGGCATAACCGCATTGAAAGCAATGTCGCAAGTGAGGTAATCTTCACACAACCCATGTAATACATAAGGAAAGAGATACATAGTTGGCTTACAAATGCCACTTCACACAATACATAAATAAACATCCATCATCCAGATACACTCAAGGTCCGACTACGGAACCAAAATAAAAGAAGACTACCCCAAATGCTACACAGATCCCCGATCGTCCCAACCGGCTCCACTATCGATCATCGAAAAAGACACATAGTAAAGACCATGTTCCTCGTCGAACTCCCACTTGAGCTCGGTTAGGCCACCGTGACCGCATCACAAGACTGCAACTGCTTTTGGTAGAATATGTGAGTCACGGGACTCATCAATCTCACACCGCGAGATCAAGACTATTTAAGCTTAAAGGAAGGATGGGGTTGTGAGGTGGAGCTGCAGCAAGTTTACTAGCATATATGGTGGCTACACTCGCAAAAGAGAGCGAGAAGAGAAGCAAGGCACGGTCGTGAAGCTAGTAGCGATCAAGAAGTGAACCTGAACTACTTACGCCAAACATAACTCCAACATCAGTTCACTTCCCTGACCACGAGAAGAGACCATCACGGTTACACACGCTGTTGATGTGTATTTTAATTACGGTCAACTTCGGTTTTCTACAACCGACATTAACAAATTCCCATCTGCCTCATAACCATGGGCACAGCTTTCAAAATAATACCGCAGGGTGTCCCAACTTAGCCCATTATAAGCTCTCACGGTCAACGGGGATATTCTTCTACTGAAGACCCGATCGCCTCGAATCCCGGACTACAAGACATTTCGACAAAGAATAAAACAAGACCAAGAAAGCCGCCTGACAGCCGACAAATCCCGATAGGAGCTGCACATATCTCGCTCTCAAGGCACATCCGGATAAGTCAAGCTACGAGTAAAGCCAAGCCTCGAGTTTCCCGGTGGCCCCAAGTTGCTGCCGGTTCGGCCAAGACTAAGGAGCACCGCCCGGGGTTAAATAAAGATGACCCTCGCTCGCGAAACCCGGGGAAAAGGCTTAGGTGGCAAATGGTAAAACCAATGTTGGGCCTTGCCGAGGAGTCTTATTCAAAGCGAACTGTCAAGGGGGGTCCCATAAATCACCCAACCGTAAGGAACGCAAAATGAAGGAACATAACACCGTATGACGGAAACTAGGCGGCAAGAGTGGAACAAAACACCGTGCATAAGGCCGAGTCTTCCACCCTTTACCAAGTATATAGATGCATTAATTATAGCAGATATATTGTGATATCCCCAACAAGTAAACATGTTCCAACAAGGAACAACATCTCCATGTTCCAACAAGGAACAAACTTCATCTTCACCTGCAACTAGCAACGCTATAAGAAGGGCTGAGCAAAGCGGTAACATAGCCAAACAACGGTTTGCTAGGAAAGGATGGTTAGAGGTTTGACATGGCAATATGGGTGGCATGATAAGCAAGTGATAGACATCATAGCATAGGCATAGCAAAAGAGCGAGCATCTAGCAAGCAAAGATAGAAGTGATTTCGAGGGTATGGTCATCTTGCCTGCAAAGTTCTCGAGTTGTCGTAAGCTTGATCCTCGTAGCTTTTCTCAACAGGTTCCTCGCTCACGCATTCGCCTCCGGCTCTACCCAAAGCAAGAACACAAACAATGGAACCACAATAAATCACGGTGCAATGCCCAAGCAACATGATGCAATATATGTCATGATATGCTAGATGTGATATGCAATGCGACATGCGTTCGAAGGAAAATGATGAATCAGGCATCAACTTGGCAAACCAAGTATGCCGCTGAAAGGTGAGATGATTTCGCTGAAATCGATATAAAGATCACCGAATCGGATGCACGGTTTGCAAATGACAAGCAAAACAAGAATGACACAAATCGCCATTAACAAAGATGATGCCACATAGCAAGCAACAAGAAACTAAGCTAACGCACCCAAACGTATCAACAAAGCATATGGAAGTGATCTAATCAAGATGCTTGACAAAAGATGAACACCGAGCTACGGCTAAATCACACCATAACAGGTCCAAACAAGCATGGCAAAAGTGTAAAATATATCAGCTTCACAGACTTAGTGAAAATATCAACATGGCAGAATCAGATCGAAGCAATGTTCAGAGCAAGCAAACGATATGCTACAGGAACTTATAATAGCAAAACAAGGCATGGCATGAATCTACTCAAAGCATAGAACAAAAGTCCCTTATCGACCATGAGCCAAAAAGGATCATAAGATATGATGGCACCCACGTAAACATAGCAAGTTTCGTTACAGATTCAGCAAACAGGGCATGACAAAAACAGATAACAAGTAGGCATGTTTAAGAGCTCTATGCAATCACTACAGAGCATTTCATGATAAACTAAGCATACATCCATCAAGAAGACATGGTATAGAAGATATACATGGCAAGAACAACATCATAGCATACGGATCAGCTACAACAACCTTGTCAAAATTGAATAACATGTAAACAATCTGCCAGGAAACATTTTATAGCAAAAGTAGAGCTCGATTGACTCAAGCTATGGCACTCCATAATTGAAAACAAGGGCATGGATGGATAGAGCATAACCATATGTCCAAAATATCCTCATCAAGTATCTCAAAATATGCATAGATCTCTCGTAGCATCAAGTTAACATGGCATAAAAATATCAAGAAACAGGGTGAAATCAGCAACATCATGAAGCCTAGTTTGCATGCTTGTGCTAGTCACCAAATAGATCACAAAATACATGGCATACACCCTGTAAAGATGGCATGGCATATTACAAAACACATGTAGGACTCAAGATCATAGGATGCACACATCAATCATGGCAAAATGATGTAAAGTGCATGTTCGATAAGAATCAAACTAACATCACATAGCCCTCTTCCAACAGCATTTCGGGCCTCAAGATGAGCTCAAATGAAAATTATGCAATGCGATGAAATGATGTACTCATCGAGACGAACATTTCGGTATGCTATACGCCCCAAACGGAGCCACGGTGCAAAGTTATGGCACGATGAATATGCAACAAAATTATCATGTATAATGACTTAGGCGATTTCGGGGGGAGAAGTCAACCGCTGCGGATCTAGATCTGGGGCTCGGCCGCTAACCGAGGCAGGCGGCGCTCGCCGAGGAGGGAGCCAGCGAGGGCGGCGGAGAGGAGGCGGGCTGCCGGACGAACGGAGGCGGGCGCGAGGTGGCGGGCGGCGCGCGGGCGGC
>CM038679.1:460519607-460539076 GCA_021605205.1 Aegilops longissima | reverse complement strand
GAAACTAAGCTCTGCACCCAAAGCGTACCAACAAAGCATATGGAAGTGATCTAATCAAGATGCTTGACAAAAGATGAACACTGAGCTACGGCTAAATCACACCATAACAGGTCCAAACAAGCATGGCAAAAGTGTAAAATATATCGACTTCACAGACTTAGTGAAAATCTTGAACATGGCGAGAATCAGCATCGAGGAAGCAATGTTTGAGCAAGCAAACGATATGCTACAGGAACTTATAATAGCAAAACAAGGCATGGCATGAATCTACTCAAAGCATAGAACAAAAGTCCCTTACTGACCATGAGCCAAAAAGGATCATAAGATATGATGGCACCCACGTAAACATAGCAAGTTTCGTTACAGATTCAGCAAACAGGGCATGACAAAAACAGATAACAAGTAGGCATGTTTAAGAGCTCTATGCAATCACTACAGAGCATTTCATGATAAACTAAGCATACATCCATCAAGAAGACATGGCATAGAAGATATACATGGCAAGAACAACATCATAGCGTACACGGATCAGCTACAACAACCTTGTCAAAATTGAATAACATGTAAACAATCTGCCAGGAAACATTTTATAGCAAAAGTAGAGCTCGATTGACTCAAGCTATGGCACTCCATAATTGAAAACAAGGGCATGGATGGATAGAGCATAACCATATGTCCAAAATATCCTTACTGAAGTATCTCAAAATATGCATAGATCTCTCGGTAGCATCAAGTTAACATGGCATAAAAATATCAGCAAAACAGGGGCTGAAATCAGCAACATCATGAAGCCTAGTTTGCATGCTTGTGCTAGTCACCAAATAGATCACAAAAATACATGGCATACACCCCTGTAAAGATGGCATGGCATATTACAAAACACATGTAGGACTCAAGATCATAGGATGCACACATCAATCATGGCAAAAATGACAGAAGTGCATGTTCTGATAAGAATCTGAAACTAACATCACATAGCCCTCTTCCAACAGCATTTCGGGCCTCAAGATGAGCTCAAATGAAAATTATGCAATGCGATGAAATGATGTACTCATCGAGACGAACATTTCGGTATGCTATCGCTAAGCAGACCACGGGTGCAAAGTTATGGCACGATGAATATGCAACAAAATTATCACGAATAATGACTTAGGCGATTTCAGGGGAGAAGTCAACCGTTGCGGATCTAGATCGGGCTCGGCCTTGAACCGAGGCAAGCGGCTTTCATGGGAGGAGGAGAGGCGAGGAAGGCGAGAGAGGAAGGCGGCCGGCAGACGACCGGAGGCGGCGCGAGGTGGCGAAGGTGGCCAAGCTGGCCTGGGCGGCGAAAAGGCTGTCGGACGAAACACCATGGCCGCGGCAGCGGGCGGCGGGCCCGGCGCGAAGGGAGGCGACAGGCGGGTCATGAGCCGGGTGTGACGGCGAGCTTGCGCTTGGCGCTTGGCCGGGAGGCTGGAAGGCCCCGTGGTGGCGGCGGTGGCGGCAGTGGCAGCGCCATGCGTGGCAACCCTGATTAGCGGCGGCGGACGGACACGTCCGCCCGTCCGATTTCGTCGGCGGTGGAGAGGGATTTTCTAGGGTTTGCTTGAGAATTTCGGAGGAGGCATATATATAGGTAGAGGAGCTAGGGTGTCCAAATGGGGTGCGGTTTTCGCCCACGATCGTGATCCGACGACGGAGAGCATGGAAGTGACTTAGATGGGTTATTGGGCTGTTTTGGAGGGTGTTGGGCTGCAACTTAAAAGAGGCCTTCTTGAGTGCGGTTAACCGTTGGAGTACCAAGCGAGCTCCAAATGGCACGAAACTTGACAGGTGGTCTACGGTGGTGTACCAAGGCCACTTGACAAACCTCGGTCCATTCCGAGAAAGTTTAGTACCGCTCACGGAAAAATGTAAAGGGGCGCTGGGGAACATAGGATTGCGGATTGCAAAGCGGACAACGGGAAAATGCTGGAATCATGAGGCGAACATGTATGCAAATGAGATGCACATGATGACATGATATGAGATGCATGACAAAAACAAAATGCAAAGCGAAGACAAAAACCCAACCACGGAGGAATATCATATCACAATGCGAAAATGGCAAGAGTTGGAGTTACAAATATGGAAAGTTACATCCGGGGTGTTACACGGCTTGATGTACTGGTCTTCTTGTGAAACCTAGGCTCCTTGGCAAGTGCAATATCTCTGTGTTATCCTGAGAAGAGTTTGATCGGCCCCGACGCATTGGGTATGACTCTAGGTCGGTGATGAACTCCTTCACCCAAATTGCTTCATGTCTGCCTCAGAGGCTGCCATGTACTCCGCTTCACATGTAGATCCCGCCACGGCGCTCGCTTGCGGCATTGCACCAGCCATTGCTCCACCATTCAACATATACACGTATCCGGTTTGTGACTTAGAGTCATCAGATCGTGTCGAAGCTAAGCGTCGGCGTAACCCTTCTGACGAGCTCTTTCGTCACCTCCATAAACGAAACATGTCCTTAGTCCTTTTCGGTGCTTCAGGATATTCTTGACGCTGTCGGTGTTCCTTGCGGGATTACTTTGGTACCTTCCTACCAAACTTATGGCAAGGTTTACATCAGTGCGGTACGGCATGGCATACATAATAGACCCTATGGCTGAGGCATGGGGATGACACTCATCTCTTCTATATCTTCTTCCATGGTGAACATTGGTAGAGCTCAATTTCACACCTGCAACCTGAGCAAGAACCCTTCTTAGAATGATCCATATTGAACTTCTTCAATATCTTATCATGGTATGTGCTTTGTGAAAGACCTATGAGGCATCTCGATCTATCTCTATAGATCTTGATGCCTAATATATAAGCAGCTTCTCCAAGGTCCTTCATTGAAAACTCTTATTCAAGTAGGCCTTAATGCTGTCCAAAAGTTCTATATCATTTCCCATCAAAAGTATGTCATCTACATATAATATGAGAAATGCTCTGAGCTCCCACTCACTTTCTTATAAGCGCAGGCTTCTCCATAAGTGCGCATAAACCCTCGCTTTGATCATCTCATCAAGCGAATGTTCTAACTCGAGATGCTTGCACCAGCCCATAAATGGGTCCTTTGGAGCTTGCATACCTTGTTAGCATTCTTAGGGTCGACAAAACCTTCGGCTGCATCATATCTGATTATTCCTTAAGATAGTCGTTAAGGAATGCCGTTATGACGTCCATTGCCATATCTCATAATCATAGTATCGGCAATTGCTAACATGATTGAGACGGACTTCGGCTTCGCTACGGGAGAGAAAGTCTCATCGTAGTCAACCCCTTGAACTTGCCGATAACCCTTAGCGACAAGTCGAGCTTTATAGATGGTAACATTACCATCGCGTCCGTCTTCTTCTTAAAGATCCATTTGTTTTCTATCGCTTCGCCGATCATCGGGCAAATCTGTCAAAGTCCATACTTTGTTTTCATACATGGATCCTATCTCGGATTGCATGGCTTCAAGTAATTTGTTGGAATCTGGGCCGCCATCGCTTCTTCATAGTTGAAGGTTAGCGTTGTCTAACAACATGATTTCCGGGACAGGGTTGCCATACCACTCTGGTGTGGAGCGTGTCCTTGTGGACCTCTGAAGTTTAGTAGCAACTTGATCCGGAGTGCCTTGATCATCATCATTAATTTCCTCTCCGATCGGTGTAGGCACCACGGGAACATTTTCTGAGATGCACTACTTTCGATTCAAGAGGTAGTACTTCATCGAGTTCTACTTTCCTCCCACTTACTCCTTTCATAGAAACTCTTTTTTCGGAAAGGATCGTTCTTGGCAACAAAGATCTTGCCTTCGGATCTAAGGTAGAAGGTATACCCAATGGTTTCCTTAGGGTATCCTATGAAGACGCATTTTTCGACTTGGGTTCAAGCTTTTCGGGTTGAAGTTTCTTGACATAAGCATCGCATCCCCAAACTTTTAGAAGCGACGACTTAGGTTTCTTCCCAAACCATAATTCATACGGTGTCGTCTAAGCGGTTTAGGCGGTGCCCTATTTAAAGTGAATGTAGCTGTCTCTAGGCGTATCCCCAAAATGATAGCGGCAAATCGGTAGAGACATCATAGATCGCACCATATCCAATAGAGTGCGATTCGACGTTCGGACACACCATTATCTTTGAGGTGTTCGGTAGGCGTGAGTTGTGACGATTCCACATTTTCTTAAGTCGTGCCAAATTCGTGACTTAAATATTCTCCTCCACGATCGATCGTAAGAATTTTATCTTTCGGTCACGTTGATTCTCTACTTCATTCTGAAATTCCTTGAACTTTTCAAAGGTCTCGGACTTGTGTTTCATCAAGTAGACATACCCATATCTACTTAAGTCATCGGTGAGAGTGAGAACATAACGATATCCTCCACGAGCCTCAACGCTCATTGGACCACACATCAATATGTATGATTTCCGATAAGTTGGTTGCTCGCTCCATTGTTCGGAGAAGCGGAGTCTTGGTCATTTGCCCATGAGGCATGGTTAGCATGTGTCAAATGATTCATAATCGAGAGACTCTAAAGTCCATCTGCATGGAGCTTCTTCATGCGCTTGACACCAATGTGACCAAGGCGGCGATTGCCACAAGTATGTGGGACTATCGTTATCAACTTTACATCTTTTGGTATTCACACTATGAATATGTGTAACATTACGTTCGAGATTTATTAAGAATAAACCATTGACCATCGGGGCATGACCATAAAACATATCTCTCATATAAATAGAACAACCATTATTCTCGGATTTAAATGAGTAGCCATCTCGTATAAGCGAGATCCGGATACAATGTTCATGATCAAACTTGGCACTAAATAACAATTATTGAGGTTTAAAACTAATCCGTGGGTAAATGTAGAGGTAGCGTGCCGATGGTGATCACATCGACCTTGGAACCATTCCGGCGCGCATCGTCACCTCGTCCTTCCATGGGTCTCCGCTTATTCCGCAGCTCTGCTTGTGAGTTACAAATATGAACAGCGGCACGGTATCAAATACCTAGGGTTACTACGAGTCTTGGTAAGGTACACATCAATTACATGTATATCACATATACCTTTAGTGTTGCCGGCCTTCTTGTCCGCTAAGTATTTGGGGCAGTTCCGCTTCGATGACCCTTCCTTTGCAATAAAAGCACTCGGTCTCGAGGCTTGGGTCCATTCTTTGACTTCTTCGGCAAGCGGCTTGCGGGCGGCAACATCCTTGCCGTCCTTCTTGAAGTTCTTTTACCCTTGCCCTTCTTGAACTTGGTGGTTTTATTGACCATCAACACTTGATGTTCCTTTTGATTTCTACCTCTGTGACTTCAGCATTGAAAATACTTTAGGAATAGTTTTCACCATCCCTGCATATTGTAGTTCATCACAAAGCTCTTGTAGCTCGGTGGGGCGATCGAAGGATTCTGTCAATGACCGCCTCGTCCAGGAGGTTAATGTCCAGCTGGGGATGGCGGTTGTGCAACCAGACATTTTGAGTATGTGCTCCTTGTGAGAACTGTTTTCCTCCATCTTACAACTATAGAACTTGTGGAGACTTCATATCTCTCGACCGGGCATGAGCTTGGAAAACCATTTCAGCTCCTCAAACATTTCATATGCTCCGTGTTGCTCAAAAGCGCTTTTGGAGCCCGGTTCTAAGTTGTAAAGCATGCCGCCTTTGAGCGAGGAGTAATCATCGAGACGTGACGCCAAGTGTTCATAACGTCTTGGTTCTCGGGATGGGTGCTTCACCTAGCGGTTCTTCTAGGACATATGCTTTTCTTGGCAGCTATGAGGATGATCCTCGGGTTCGGACCCGATCCGTATAGTTCTGCCATCATCTTTCAACTTGGTTTTCTCTAGGAGCGCATTGAAGTTCATGTTGACATGGCGTTGGCCTTTTGATCTACAAGACATATTTGCAAAGATTTTAGACTAAGTTCATGATAATTATGTTCATCTAATCAAATTATTTAATGAACTCCCACTCAGATTTGACATCCCTCTAGTCATCTAAGTGTTACATGATCCGAAGTCGACTAGGCCGTGTCCGATCATCACGTGAGACGGACTAGTCATCATCGGTGAACATCTCCATGTTGATCGTATCTTTCATCGACTCATGTTCGACCTTTCGGTCTCTTGTGTTCGAGGCCATATGCGTACATGCTAGGCTCGTCAAGTTAACCTAAGTGTTTTGCATGTGTAAAACTGTCTTACACCGTTGTATGTGAGCGTGGAATCTATCACACCCGATCATCACGTGGTGCTTGAAGCTTGACGAACTTTAGCGGCGCACAGTTAGGGAACACTTTCTTAAAACTATTATGAGGATCATCTTATTTACTACCGTCGTTCTAAGTAAACAAGATGCATAAACATAATAAACATCACATGCAATTATATAGTAGTGACATGATATGGCCAATATCATATAGCTCCTTTGATCTCCATCTTCGGGGCTCCATGATCATCTTTGTCACCGGCTTGACACCATGATGTCCATCATCATGATCTCCATCACCGTGTCTCCATGAAGTTTCTCACCAACTATTACTTCTACTACTATAGCTAACGGTTTAGCAATAAAGTAAAGTAATTACATGGTGTTGAATCAATGACACGCGGGTCATACAATAATTAAGACAACTCCTATGGCTCCTGCCGGTTGTCATACTCATCGACATGCAAGTCATGATTCCTATTACAAGAACATGATCTCATACATCACATATATCATTCATCATTCATCACAACCTTTTTGGCCATATCATATCACAATCACATGCTGCAAAAACAAGTTAGGCGTCCTCTAATTGTTGTTGCATGTTTCTGATAAGCTGCAATAGGGTTCTAGCAAGAACGTTTTCTTACCTACGTAAAAGCCACAGCGTGATTTGCCAACTTCTATTTACCCTTCATAAGGACCCTTTTCATCAAATCCGCTCCAACTAAAGTGGGAGAGCGGACACCCGCTAGCCACCTTATGCAACTAGTGCATGTCGATCGGTGGAACACTGTCTCACGTAAGCGTCACGTGTAAGGTCGGTCCGGGCGCTTCATCCCACAATACCGCTGAAGCAAAATAAGACTAGTAGCGGCAAGAAAGTTGACAACATCTCGCCCACAACAAATTGTGTTCTACTCGTGCAAAGAGAACTACGCATAGACCTAGCTCATGATGCCTTTGTTGGGAGCGTTGCGAAAATAAAAAATTTCCTACGGTTTCACCAAGATCCATCTATGAGTTCATCTAGCAGCAGTGATAGGGTGCATCTACATACCTTTGTAGGTCGCGAGAGCGTTCAAGAGAGCGGGCTTGAGGAGTCGTACTCGTCGTGATCCAAATCACCGATGACCAAGTGCGAGCGGACAGCACCTCGCGTTCAACACACGTCTGGAGGCGGATGGCGTCTCCGCACCTTGATCCAGCAAGGAGGAGGAGAGGTTGAGGAAGAAGGCTCCAACAACAGCACGGCAGGCGTGGTGGTGATGGAGTGGCGATTCTCAGCGGGGCTTCGCCAAGCTCACGCGGAGGAGGAGAGGTGTTGGGAGGAGGGCTGCGCCTTGGATGTTGTGTGCAGCCTCCTCGCCCCTCTATTTATAGGGGAAGGGGAAGGGGCGGCCCCTCTAGATGAGATCTAGAGGGGCGGCGGCCAAGGAGGGCTTGCCCCCAAGCAAGGCGCCCACTGGGGTTCCCCCAACCCTAGGCGCATGGGCCCAAGGGGATCGCCCAGCCCTCGAGGCTGGTTCCTGCCCACTATGGCCCATGAGGCCCTCCGAGAGAGGTGGCCCCTCCCGGTGGACCCGGAACCCCTCCGGTGGCCCGGTACAATACCGATATGCCCCGAAACTTTCCGGTGACCGTATGACAACTTCCATATATAAATCTTCACCTCCGGACCATTCCGGAACTCCTCGTGACGTCCAGGGATCTTATGGGACTCGAACAACATTGGTAATCACATACAAGTCTTCCTAATAACCTAAGCGTCACCGAACCTTAAGTGTGTAGACCCTACGGGTTCGGGAATCATCTGAACATGGCCGAGACAGCTCTCGGCCAATAACCAACAGCGGGATCTGGATACCCATGTTGGCTCCCACATGTTCCACGATGATCTCATCGGATGAACCACGATGTCGAGATTCAAGCAACCCGTATCGATTCCCTTTGTCAATCGATGCGTTACTTGCCCGAGATTCGATCGTCGGTATCCCAATACCTCGTTCAATCTCGTTACCGGCAAATCACTTTACTCATACCGTAATGCATGATCCGTGACCAAACACTTGGTCACTTTGAGCTCATTATGATGATGCATTACGAGTGGGCCCAGAGATACCTCTCCGTCATACGGAGTGACAAATCGAGTCTCGATCCGTGTCAACCCAGACACTTTCGGAGATACCCGTAGTATACCTTTATAGTCACCCGATTCGTTGTGACGTTTGGTACACCAAAGCACTCCTACGGTATCCGGGGTTACGATCTCATGGTCTAAGGAAAGGATACTTGACATTGGAAAAGCTCTATCAAGCGAACTACGATCTTGTGCTATGCTTAGGATTGGGTCTTGTCCATCACATCATTCTCCTAATGATGTGATCTAGTTATCAATGACATCCAATGTCCATAGTCGAGGAAACCATGACTATCTATTGATCAACGAGCTAGTCAACTAGAGGCTCACTAGGGACATGTTGTAGTCTATGTATTCATACGTGTATTACGATTTCCGGATAATACAATTATAGCATGAATAAAAGACAATTATCATGAACAAGCAAATATAATAACAATCCTTTTATTATTGCCTCTAGGGCATATTTCCAACAACTGGCCCTTGGGCCGGTGTCATCACGCCAGCGCCGCCACCATTGGTGGCGCCCTCATCTCCATCACCTCTGTGGCGGCCACCATCATCATCACCACCACGCCGCCGCCATCACCGCCATGACTTCTCCCTTTACCGGCTTGATGTCGGCTTGTAACTTGTCCCTAACCTTCATGAGTTTGATTGAGTAGTTGTACTAGTTCTCAAGAATATGGTTGAACCCTATATGATATTTGTTGCGATCCAATATTACCTGTTCATGATTCGGGTTAGTAGCCTTCGCAAATATTGGGAGGAGCGCTCACTCACATATGTTCCTTGTGCCATGAAGTATGTTAAAGTCCTTGTGATGGTTGGGGATATTGGGGTAATTTGAGGTGACAGTATAAGCATCGGCTCCTCGCCATTGCAAAGGATTGGGGAATTAGTAGAACCTTTAGAGAGGTCTGTCCATGGGGAAACTCTTAATTGTTATGAGTTGTAACCCTATGGGGGAGACTATGATGGTAGCGTGCATGGCACGAAGTCTACCTAGAGTAGAACGTGTACTGTACAAGGCTCCGCCCACTTATGCATTTGACTAGTTACTAGAGGATACGATAGTTCACATGTGGTACTGATCCCAGAACCCTCGAGAACGCTTTACTACTAAGCAGCTTCCTTACTAACTTCGTGTCATTTATTTACTATTTTTATTTCTCTTGTTAGTAGTTTAGTTAAATATCTTTTTATCTAGTTTTCGTAGCAACTTATCGATTAGACTATTTCCAAACTCCAATTTGGGTGCATACGTGGCTGTGTGAAAGTGACAACATAGTTGCGGGGTTTGTGGTGTCTTCCTACTCGCTCCCTGTGGGTTCGACACTCTAATTATCACAACGAAAGTGCTACAACAGCGCTATGCACTTGCAGGCCATGAAGAATTTTCTAGCGTCGTTGCCAGGGAGCATGGCGCTTGATTATTACCTACCCGCTTGCACATAGTTTATTTTTGTTTGTTGCTATTTATCTTACAGTTTTTATCTTAACCCAAAAATACAAAAAAAATGTCTTCGTTTGAGATGTCAAGACTGAAAGCTGCTACGATGGAACAAGGCCATGGAAAAGGAAGGGTATTTGAACAATACCGACGCTCCTAGAAAGGTATTGAGATGGGTGAGAAATTTATGCTGTTGGATATTATAGCTGATTCAATCCCTAACGGTTGCATACAGTCCAACTCCCTTCACCACATGAGTTTTTTCTATAGAGATAACCCTCATCCGGTTGTAACATCATACAATCGTGATGAATACCCTTATGATGATGTTGAAGTCACTAAGGAGATGATTTTATTGCTTAGGTCTTATGAATTCTTGAAGTGGATTGACAGGTTTCCCAAAGAATATACTTCGGTGACTAAGCATGAAGACTTGGTGGGAGAAGCTTATAACTTCTGTCTAGATAATAATTTTGATGAAAATTCTTTGGTTATAAACTATGAGAAGTAGATGGCCTCCATCTCCCAAGTCAATATTCGCAGGAAAATAACCTTATGTAGGGAAATGAAGAAGATATCATCGAGCATAAGAAGAAGAATGCTCGGAAAATGAGCCATAGGAACATGGGGATGAAGGATGGCATGCGCACTATCCGAAAACCCCCACCAATGGTAAAATTCTAGACATAATTAATGTGCAGCTTGATGAAAATTATGAAGGTTATGATCTACCTGCAGCTCCTCATCCTCTTGATCATAATATTACTGTGAAGTTGCAGCCACTAATCTTCCAAGCATCTCCACTTAGCTCGGTGCATCGGCACTCTCCTAAGAGAGAGTACGAATTTCTATATATAATACCGATGCACAATAAGCGACCGCGCTGAGGGAGTCCTGGATTAAGGGGTCCTCGGGCGTCCGACCTATTGTACATGGGCCGGACTAATGGGCCGTGAAGATATGAAGACCGAAGGCTCTCTCCCGTGTCCGGATGGGACTCTCCTTGGCGTGGAAGGCAAGCTTGGCGACCAAATATGAAGATTCCTTTCTCTGTAACCAACCTTATGTAACCCTAGATCCCTCCGGAGTCTATATAAAACCAGAGGGCTAGGCCCGTAGAGGGAGATCAATATACAATTATAGTCAGACAGGCTAGACTTCTAGGGTTTTAGCCATTACGATGTCGTGGTAGATCAACTCTTGTAACACTCATATTCATCAAGATCAATCAAGCAGGAAGTAGGGTATTACCTCCATAGAGAGGGCCCGAACCTGGGTAAACATTGTGTCCCCCGTCTCCTGTTACCATTGACCTTAGACACACAGTTCGGGACCCCGTACCCGAGATCCGCCAGTTTTGACACCGACATTGGTGCTTTCATTGAGAGTTCCGTTGTGATGTCGAAAACAGGGTTGATGGCTCGCCTTGTTGTCAAGGACAATATCATCTCCGGAGGAGCCCTGGCTCCGGGCCAAACCCTCCGACTTGGCGGCTTTACCATGACCGCTTGTTCGGCCGTTAAGTCGACGATGACCTCTCGAGTCATCGTAAGTCGTCTCCGCGTTGACTCCGAATACTCCAAACGGATGGATCCGGTGGAGTTGTCGTCTTTAAACGAACTACTAGATTGCATCGCCGCTTTCGGGGTCGCTACAGACTACGATCGGATTGGGCTTAAACCTGACCAGAGAGAAATCAAATCTCCGACGATGACCCATCAGATAGCGGTAGTGGAGGAGCAAGACAATAACTCTTCCTCTATATTGAGGACGAACTATGTTCGGTTCCGAGCTCGAGCTGGATACCCTTTCGTGAACAGCGTGCCACGCCCTCCGAACCTAGAATCGGACGGCGGGCCCAAAACATCGAGTTGATATCCGGAATCTGAACCATTAAGTTGGAAGATTTACACTCGGGATCCCAAATCGGGCCAGGGTTCATATTTAAAACCACCCACCCACCCAGCTATCGCGATCTTATGCACATCGATAGCAGTCTCGTGAAGCGGTCCATCACTTGGGCGATTCCTCCTTGTCAAAGACAAGATTAAAGATTGCTGCGATGAAGCGCAATCTCGATGATACGCAACAATTGCGCAGACGAAGGAATCCTCAACACCATCGGCCGCCGTCGCGTATTACGCTTGACTTGGCAGCCATAGTGCAATCTTTGCGTAATGGAAGCGTCACGGAAACTCAGGCAGCTCGTTGGGAACAACCGGTTTCAACTCGGCCCCTCTTCCGGGAAAAAAGGGCGCACCCTTGTGGGGCGCCCGACCCAATAGTAAAGAAATCAAAGCCCATTATGGGGTGCGAAACTGTTCTGGAGGGATGGCTTGACAGGCCATGCAGAATACATGCAACACCGGATACCACACCAACCCACAGCCTTAGAGCATGTTGGATACTCCCGCAAGTGGCCAAGAGCGGTGAAGATCTCCTCACCAAGAATACCCCAGAACAGCACCCCCCAGAAGACGATGACCTCAGAGTATTGGCGATATTCGAGACCTTTGTTTCAAAAAATCAGTGCAAAAGGGCACTCCGCGACCTTGCCAAAGTCTGCCAAGTCGCAAGAATAAACCCCTAGAACGACACGGCAATAACCTTTGATGCCGATGACGAACCGAAATTCAGGACAGTCCGAGCACCAGCCGCCTTGGTCCTCAGTCCAATCGTGGACGGCTTCCGGCTCACCAAAGTGCTCATGGATGGCGGCAGCGGACTAAACCTCATCTACGAAGACACACTCATAAAAATGGAAATAGATAGGAGCCGCATTGAGCAAAGTAGCACGACCTTCCGAGGAATCATTCCCAGTCGGGAGGCGCGATCTGTGAGGAAAAATCACGCTTCGGCGTGGTATTGACCTTGTTGGAGAATTACCGGTCGAAGAGATAACCTTCCAAGTGGCCCCTTTCAGCGGCGGATATCCGCCTGCTAGGCGAGCGCATTCACAACCGGGGAAAGGAACCCATAGCGGAACTATTCTCTCGGAAGATGTTTCTTACAATCACAATGTAATATAACATAACTAGCGGATACAACATGCATTCAGAAACTATGACCCCCACTTTGGTTTCCACGCATACTCGGTTTATCTTACCGCTCAGGTATTCGGAAACACTCTGAACCTTCGGGTCCAGAGGTCGAAGCGAAAAGGTCTGCCATGACAATCGTTTTACAATTCATATAGAAGGAAAGTACATTGTCACTTGGACTCAAAAATTTCCTCCTCTATACCGTCCAGCAGGCTATCTAATTTACAATCCTGCTGGGAATACTTGGTGGCTACTTCTACTTGGTCATATACCAAATTCACGGGAATTTCTTTCCCATCTGACCCTAGAGGTCCGATCCTTGCCATACGATTTGGATCGAGCTTGGTATACCGTGTTTTCACCATGGCCCAGGCTTCTCGTGCACCTTCCCGGCAGGCCGATATCTTCCATAATCGGAAGCGTCGCCGCGCTCCCTTGTATAGCTCTATAAGCTCCTCCATCCTCCCTGGAGGGGAGGCGGATGGCCATAAAGCCTCGGCGACACTTCGCATCGCCTGCCGAGCTTGCTTGTGCATTTGCGAGAGCTCTTGTAGCAGATCGCCCGAGATTCCGGACACCTCCTCTTCGGGACGGCCGGTCAGCATACCTACAGATATAATTATGTCAGTCCCTTTCATCTCCAAACTACACAGAGGTAAGTGCGACCACATACCAAATATGCCGCCACGCAGCCTCTTATTTTCCTTCACGGAATCTGCCAGCTGGGCTCGTACATCTTTCAGCTCTTCGCCCAGCTGGGTGTGGGCATCCTGCAGCTTGTTTTTCTCATCTCTGACTCGTGTCAGCACATGTTCGCCCCCAGCCAGCAGTCTTTTGGCTTCTTGTTCGTCCACTTGGGTGGCTTTCAGTTGCTCCTTCAGTTGATCCGACGATCCTGCCATAAGATGAGCAACAGTGTTCGCATTGCCGGAATATAATTATGTTTTCTCAATGGAGGGGAACATTACCAAGTGATGCCTTCTTGGATTTATCCAGTTCAGCAGTAGCAGCATTTAGCTGGGTCCGACACTTTTCAAGTTCCGGAGACAACAGATTGTTTTTCTCCGACAGCACCTGGTTATACAATGATCCTTAAATTAGTTGTATCAACTGCTTCAAGTCTCAAGGGCTACTGGTATATAATTATCACTTTTGTACAATAAACTTACCCGTATATCTTTTACATGTTGGTTTGTGGCTCTGGCAAGCCCGTCTCGAGCAGCTTGGATATATGCATCAGCCGAGCTAAAGGCATTGAATGCCTCGTTTGTAAAACTGGGGTCGCGCAGAACGGCTCTCCGGCGCCGATGATTCATGGTGCTCTCCATTTCCGAGTTGGTGACGGATACATCATCCGACTCCTCTACCGAAGGACAATCCGGCGTCACTCCCGTATCAGCCCTTGCCTTTAAAGCAGGGTCGGGAACCTGACTTGTGGAAGCGGCGGTAAGATTCCGGACATAGTCCGTGACGCGCTTCACGATAAGACGCGGCGGATAATGTCACAGTTGGATGTGACTTCCAAAGGGCATATTTAAAAGCCATACCTCTTTGATGAAGGCTCGGTCGTATCTTCGTTTGCCTTCCTATTTGAAGACTTGCCCGGCGTGGGTGCCGCTCTCTTTGGAGTTGCCTCTTGGGTAGCAAGGCGCGCCGAACGCCTCCCCTTTTGAGCACGAGAGAGTGCGGTGGGTGAGGCAGAACAAGGGAACTCTTTTGGAGGAGATGTCTCCTAATTACTTACATGTGAAGCAGGGAGAAGACCGGGATAATCGACGGTGATGGCCACTTCCGTGCCGTCATAGCTCGCCTGGTAAAACAGCCCCTCCTCGAGCACCATGAATATATCTGGATCCTCTTCGAATCCGGGGTCAAGGTCCCGATTATGGCCCTCTGGTTGTGGGGCAGGGCTGTAAAGCCCCTAGGAGATCTTTCGCCGGTGCTGTTATAACTGGACGAATTAATATTCATTGAAATTGGTTCAGGGAATGGAGTGAGTAGAGCAGAGGGGTTGGGACTTACCCAGCTAGGAGGATTGTACATGGAAAATCCATCTCTGCGTTGGATACAAAGAAATTCCTCTTCCTCCCCTTTGAACAGTTCAGCCAATATTTTGGCCAGAGCGGCGGGGGTGTCCGGACCCTTCCGGCCGCAGCGGGAGGCGTCATCCTCCCCATTGTAGTGCCACATGGGAAGACCTCTGTATTGGAGCGGCTGAACCCCCCGTACTATGGAAGTCGCCATTACCTCGACTATTGATAATCCGGACTGGGCGAGCGCCTTTATCTTGCTCATGAGTTGACGAACTTCCGCATTATCTTCCTCCTCGAGGCTACGAGGGCGCCGGCTGTGGCGTTTTCTCAAGGGAACGCTTGTGAACTCGGGAAGGCCCCTCTGAACTGGGTCAGGAAGTGCAACATCCTCAATATAGAACCATTTGGAAGGCCACTCTTCGTATGCCTTCCTAGGTGTGCCGGACAGGTATCCGGTCTCGGCGATGCACCATATTTCGGCTCCGCCCACTTCAAATATTGATCCCTTGTGGTTGCGCGGGACGAGACAGAATAACTTTCTCCACAATTCAAAATGGGACTCACAACCCAAGAATAACTCGCAAAGAGCGACGTAGCCCGCGATATGCAGGATGGAGACGGGAGTGAAGTTGTGTAGTTGGAGGCCATAATACTCCAGAAGCCCTCGGAGGAACGGATGAATTGGAAATCCGACGCCTCTCAGCAAATAGGGGACAAAGCACACCAGTTCCCCCGCAGAAGGATTGGGGAAATTCACCGCCTAGGCCCTGCCATTGAAGGAGGTCAACCCTGCCCGAACAGGGACCGGATCCGCAGGAGGAAGAAATCCCTGTATTTGCAGCTTCACCAGCTGATTATGGGGTACGGAGCACCTCTCCCACTCGCCTTTTTCTGGGCCGCAGGGACGGGAGGAGGAGCTGGGAGCACTAGCCATGTTGGAATGGTCTTTCCTATCAATCTCTGAGGATATTTTCTGCGTGGTGCCGAATGGATCTGAGATCTAATCTCTTTAAATAGACACTCTTTCTTACATGGACGGGGTGTTATATGCAAAAAATGTCCTGACCTCTCGCATTCGCTTGACACGTGGAAGCTGAGGTTGTTGATACACAGAAGCCGAGGGGTACGGCATTAAACGGAAAGTTGAATACATCACTCTGAAGTCATCAGAGGAGGAACCCGCCTTGCAATACCGAAGACTATCTGCGCACCGGACACCTCGTCATTGAAGCCTGGTTCGGGGGCTACTGAGGGAGTCCTGGATTAAGGGGTCCTCGGGCGTCCGACCTGTTGTACATGGGCCGGACTGATGGACCGTGAAGATATGAAGACCGAAGGCTCTCTCCCGTGTCCGGATGGGACTCTCCTTGGCGCGGAAGGCAAGCATGGCGACCAAATATGAAGATTCCTTTCTCTGTAACCGACCTTATGTAACCCTAGATCCCTCCGGTGTCTATATAAACTAGATGGCTAGGCCCGTAGAGGGAGATCAATATACAATTATAGTCAGACAAGATAGACTTCTAGGGTTTTAGCCATTACGATCTCGTGGTAGATCAACTCTTGTAACACTCACATTCATCAAGACCAATCAAGCAGGAAGTAGGGTATTACCTCCATAGAGAGGGCCCGAACCTGGGTAAACATTGTGTCCCCCGTCTCCTGTTACCATCGACCTTAGATGCATAGTTCGAGACCCCCTACCCGAGATCCGCCGGTTTTGACACCGACACGCGCTCACACTCGGGGTAGATATGTTGGGGAACGTAGTAATTTCAAAAAAATTCCTACGCACACACAGGATCATGGTGATGCATAGCAACAAGAGGGGAGAGTGTTGTCCACGTACCCTCGTAGACCGAAAGCGGTAGCGTTAGCACAACACGGTTGATGTAGTCGTACGTCTTCACGATCCGACTGATCAAGTACCGAACGCACGACACATCCGAGTTCAGCACACGTTCAGCTCGATGACGTCCCTCGAACTCCGATCCAGCCGAGCTTTGAGGGAGTGTTCCGTCAACACGACGGCGTGGTGACGATGATGATGTTCTACCAATGCAGGGCTTCGCCTAAGCATCGCTACGATATTATTGAGGTGGGTTATGGTGGAGGGGGCACCGCACACGGCTAAGAGATCAAGAGATCAATTGTTGTGTCTCCAAGGGTGCCCCCTCCCAGATATAAAGGAGTGGAGGAGGGGGAAGGCCGTCCCTCTCTATGGCGCGCCCTAGGAGGAGTCCTACTCCCACCGGGAGTAGGATTCCCCCCTTCCAAGTTGTAGGAGTAGGAGTCAAGGAAAGGAGAGAGAGAAGAGAAGGAAGGAGGGGGCGCAGCCCCTCCCCCTAGTCCAATTCGGACTAGGCCTTGGGCGGGGCGCGCAGCCTCTCCTCTCTCTCTCCCCTAAAGCCCAATAAGGCCCATATACTCCCTGGCGAATTCCCGTAACTCTCCGGTACTCCGAAAAATACCCGAATCACTCGGAACCTTTTCGATGTCCGAATATAGTCGTCCACTATATCGATCTTTACGTCTTGACCATTTCGAGACTCCTCGTCATGTCCCCAATCTCATCCGGGACTCCGAACTACCTTCGGTACATCAAAACACATAAACTCATAATATAACCGTCATCGAACTTTAAGCGTGCGGACCCTACGGGTTCGAGAACAATGTAGATATGACCGAGACATGTCTCCAGTCAATAACCAATAGCGGAACCTGGATGCTCATATTGGCTCCCACATATTCTACGAAGATCTTTATCGGTCAAACCGCATAACAACATACTTTGTTCCCTTTGTCATCGATACTTGCCCGAGATTCGATCGTCGGTATCTCAATACCTAGTTCAATCTCTTAACCGGCAAGTCTCTTTACTTGTTCCGTAATACATCATCCCGCAACTAACTCATTAGTTACAATGCTTGCAAGGCTTATAGTGATGTGCATTACTGAGTGGGCCCAGAGATACCTCTCCGACAATCAGAGTGACAAATCCTAATCTCGAAGTACGCCAACCCAACAAGTACCTTCGGAGACACCTATAGAGCACCTTTATAATCACCCAGTTACGTTGTGACATTTGGTAGGACACAAAGTGTTCCTCCGGTAAATGGGAGTTGCATAATCTCATAGTCATAGGAACATGTATAAGTCATGAAGAAAGCAATAGCAACAAACTAAACGATCAAGTGCTAAGCTAACGGAATGGGTCAAGTCAATCACATAATTCTCCTAATGATGTGATCCCGTTAATCAAATGACAACTCATGTCTATGGTTAGGAAACATAACCATCTTTAATTAACGAGCTAGTCAATTAGAGGCATACTAGTGATACTCTGTTTGTCTATGTATTCACACATGAATTATGTTTCCGGTTAATACAATTCTAGCATGAATAATAAACATTTATCATGATATGAGGAAATAAATAATAACTTTATTATTGCCTCTAGGGCATATTTCCTTCAATCTCCCACTTGCACTAGAGGCAATAATCTAGTTCACATCACCATCACTACAAAAAAAAATAAACTTCCGTGATGATACGTGTTTGTCACAGTAGGTCGCGTTTTTTGTCATGCATGTACATCCATGAAAAATTTATGACAGAATCAAGATAGTAATACATGTGTTGTCGTAGAAGTGTTCCATGACATTACCAAAATTATCATCACGGAAGTGTCCACTTCCATGACGATAAATCGCCCGTCACAGAACTGCTTTCGTCAAGGGTGACCGACACGTGGCATCCACCATAACGGAAAGTCGTTAAGCTATCGGGTCGGGTTTTGGATCCGATAACCCGTTAACAGCCCCGACCAATGGGGATTTTCCATGTGTAAAATCATCATTGGCTGGAGGAAACACGTGTCGGCTCACCGTTGGGACAGATGTCATCCGCTCATTGGACCGAAGGCGCCTATGATACGGCGACACGTGGCATGGCCCAACAAAGGCCCATTCCCGTGAAAAGGCCGGCCCGTTTGACTTGGTCAAAAGGTGGCGGGCCGGCCCACGGAAAGCCTGTTAACGGCCTGTTCGCATACAGCCCGCTAACCCAGGGCCCGTTATGCCCTATCCGAATTTGGCCCAATAGCGTCATCTGGGCCATCCAATATGATTCAGCCTGTTTAACTTCCGGCCCGTGTGTGGCCCATGACTTCTTACGGCCCATATGAGGACCTTTGTAACTCTTGGCCCATTAACGGCCCGTGGTGAAACTGGCCCGTAATGAACAGTGTATCACTTTATACCCATTAACGGCCCGTTATTCCATGGGCCGTTTCCAGCCCAAGTTATATTCCGGCCTTCTTAGGGCCCATTGATTCTTGGGCTCATTTGCAGCATTCGGTTACATACGGCTCGTTACTGTCATTTTCTGCTTGTGGGACAAATTCAGCCCATCGTTACAGTCGGCCCGTTTGTGGACCGTTAATATGTTGGGCCGTTTTCGTGTAAAAAACCCGTTGGGCTGTTTTCATAGAGTTATCAAATACGGCCAATTAACGGCCCGTTATGGTCCATGAATAGTACGGCCCATGATTGGCGAAATGATGATACGCCCCGTAGAAGGCCCATGGATCC